>BDMV01000011.1:36744619-36770246 GCA_008326285.1 Oryza officinalis | reverse complement strand
TGTCACACCCTGATTTTCATTTCAGGGATTTATAAATTATTTAATAAATTATTTCTAGAATTTATATTAAATGTTTATTAATTTACAAGTGAAGTTGATGTGGCACATAAAATTTCATAATTAAACATGGCTGAATTTATTTTTTATTAAATTCTTCATGGTTAATTCTACTCTCTGGAATTTTCTCGGATTTTTCGGAGCTCAAATACTAATTTTAATAATACAAATAACATTTCAGTAAATATTAAAAAAATAAATTAATCATTAAAGGATCTGATTATAATTTTATTAAATACTTTAAGTGTCCAAGTATTTTCAGGATTTTTCTTGGAATTATTTGATCATTGAAAGTATTTTTAATAATCAAAAGATCATTTCAGCAATTATTTAATTGGAAAAAGTAATTTAAGTCTCTTTCCTGATTTGGGCCGAATCTGCAGAAGTCGATTTCGTGTCCCTCTCTTTCTCAGCCCGGACTGCCCCTCCCTTCTAAAGTCTGTTTTGTGTCCTTCTTCAACCGGCCCAACAAAAAATAAAAACAAAAAGTCTACTTTTCCTCCCTCGTTACTGTTCTTCTTCAACCTCGGGCCAGCCGAACTGAGCCCGAGTTGGCTCGGTTTTTCTCCTCCAAATCCGGCCTTTTCTCTCGTGTATTCCTAAAATTAGTTGAGGGGATTTGTTTCCCTTATCTTCTTCTATCTCTTCCCCCAAAAATCCGATTTTATCCCTTTTGAATTCGGTGTGAATTTGGATTCGTTTTCGAGTTTATCTCTCCACCAAACCCTAGGTTTTCCCGGCGCAATTCCTTGCGTTTCAAGCTCGATCTCTCTCTCCCATGGCTATAAATAGAACCCCCTCCCTCTCCTCTTTCGGCCGCCACCCCTCCCTCTCTCCGCCGTCGCCGGAAATCTCCTCCCCGCAAGCTCTTTCTCTCTCCGCCGGCGATGATGTCATCGCTGATGTCAGCGATTAAATCGGTAAACTTCATTAATTCATAATTAATTCATCGTAACTCGGATTAATGTGGTTCCAGTTGCTAAATTTATCTAAAATCAAGGTCTATTTAATAATAATAATAAATATAAATTGTGTCATAAATCTATTTAATCTTTTTAATTAATCTTTAATTGGAGTAAATCTTGTAAAAATCATAACTAATTCATATAAACTCAGAATGAGGTTGTTCAAGTCTCTAAATTCATCTAAATTTAAGCTCAACCCATGTATGTTTTTTATTTGTACTGTTTATTTGGTTTTTATTAGTGTTTTCCTTGTTTTGCGTTCTAGGTTTAGTTTTCAGTCGTTTCGAAGGATCGTTTGTTCGTTGGAAAAGTTCCTGAAGATGAGTTAAAGACGCTTGTTTGCAAGGCAAGTCACACAGATCCCAAACACAATCCTTTGAGCATGTTGATCCTATATTTAAATTCTCTATTTATTTCAAATGTGCATTTATTTTTGAATGTCATTGGGTGGCGTGAACCTATTCCTTTGTTATGGCCAATTTGCATTGATTATCCTATTCCTTGATACCTTGGGTTATAAATTTGACTAGTTGGACGTTATATATTGGTTCAACTAGATAGCAGGATAATTGCTTAGTCATGCTTAGAAACATTAGCACACTATTGGGATAACTAATGTTTCACTAATACTTAATGATGGATATTTAATGGTAGCTCACGATGGTCAATCGTGATTGGTTAATTAATTTGCCAACTCAAACCTGATTAATGGTGGGTTGTGAGCACATGGTTTGAGGTTTGGATAGTTGTGCTCATGACAATTAAGGACCGGTTCGCGAGCTACTGTTGTGAAGCATTAACCGTACTAACCACAAGCCAGCGTGGGCAACGGCTTTATCTTTTGTATAGTATGGTTCATTGTGGGGCACCAGACTGTGAAGTGGCGATAAGTCCATGGGGGTCGCTGGGGAGTCCATACCTTGGTTAAAGGGGGTGACTATGATCCGGGAACGGTGCACTATTTTGAATTGTGTTATGCGAGGGGTACTGTCACAGCTCCTTATCGAGGTACCGTGGTGGTACTGAGGGCATGGCAACATGTTGTGGGGCTGTGTCTTGTGGGTAAATTTGTACATCTCTGGCCAGAGTAAAACTATTCGAATAGCCGTGCCCGCGGTTATGGGCGAGCCTAACAATGTTTTTCGTGATTAGTCCCACTTGTTCATCAATAATAATAATAATGTGATATATGGTGATAATTGGCTTAACTCCTGGTATGGAATGGTTAATTCCGGTTTGGAGGTTTGATTTGTACGACCGGGAATGGTTGTTCAAGTTTGGTTGGGCCTGTGCAGCATTGGTGTGTTGTGCAGTGATTGGTTAATATTGATATTTAGTAACTCAACTGTTTTATAATTCTCAGATATTTGCTAAATGCTGCCTTTGCAAATGAACCCTATTATTGCCATCCTTTGTATCCCTGTGCACTTGCATACTTGCTGTGTGGCTTGTTGAGTATTCCATGTACTCACCTTGCAATAATCATCAAACCTCAGTTGAAGAAAAAGGATTCAGAAGGAGAAGATGTTTGGCTTATACCCCAGTTGAGCTGCCTGTGGGAGTGGAGTTGAAGCCATCGTTAGATCGTTTGTCCGCTGCTGTTTTCTTTATTTTTTGTAAGTATGTATCGTTATTATTTTGATGATTCGGTATATTAAATTGTCGATTTGTGTACCTCGGCTGATTCCTGGACGAGGATTGTATGCACAAATTAGTTCGGAAATTACTTGTGAATTTCCGGGCGTGACAAGTTGGTATCAGAGCCATCTTGACTGTAGGATAAGCCAAATGGTCAAACCTTAAGGACAAATTTTTTTCGAAAACTTTATTAGTGAAAAAAAATTTTCCTTTCTTCCTTCGCCAGAATTCTTTGCAAATCATTTTATCAATCTCTCCCTTTCTCTTTCAACTTGAATAGTTGTTAAACCTGTTGGAGAAACTCGAAGATTCGATACTATTTACGTACGGAAGTCAATTCAAGTGGATCGAGAAACAAGGAGACGATGGTCGGACTAAAGTGTCAAGATGGAGTAAAGTTTGGATCCTACCTTAGAACCCAAACCACCAGAGTGACTTTTGCAGGGTAGAACGTTTGTTGTTTGCTTGTGTGTAGGTATGGTTACATTCCCGTCATTGATGTAGGNCCTTCCTAAAGGAAGTTCAGGCCCATCAGGGGACAAGATTCGTGGATACATGCGAGCACATGACCACCGGCATATCGGCTGGCTCGACGACATTCCTGCTTCAGGCTGTCATCGATCCGTTGATCAGTGTCAGCAAGGGTACTGCATGAACCCCATATCCACCCCAGATACCTGGAGACCGACTTCTTGGGGGGAGGACGGGCCACACGCAACTCTTCGCACAACCGCTGTAGTAAGGAGCAGCAGTTCTTGAAGTGTGCCGAGATCCATATCTCTCTTTCCCTTAGAAGCTATAGTAAGGAGCAACAGTTCTTGAGGTGTGCCGAGATTCATATCTCTCTTTTCCTTAGAAGCTCCGTGCTCTGCTCTTTCCTAATGTTGTCAGTGGCTCTCATGAGATCTTCTTTCTCGTACATTGTCCTCAGTACTCTGCCCGCCTTTCCATCTCTGCAAAAGAACGTCCAAGATCTATAAAAGGTAACATTGTTAGCAATCTTTGGCCTAAGTATAAAGACAGTATGCTACAATGTTACAATTTTCTTACTATGGCATTGTTCACGCAACAATGTGACTTGGTCCTCTTCGAAAGACAAAGCGTTGTCGGAGGTAATGGTAACTAGGGGACATCTTTCGTCACTTGGTGTCGACGAGACCTAGGGTGTACTGGGTTCGACAACTATGTCTGACGAGTGTCCGCCTTGCTGGACATCCTCGTTCATTACTTCAAGAAATCTACAATACAGAGATACCGAGCAAACGAAAACTTAGAGTTGGATACAGCAAAAGGAAAATGTTTTCTAAACATCAAACCCAATACTTGTCTACATTCATTACAATAAAGGGTGAAATGGAAATTTACTCTTCAAAAAATGGGATCACAGAGTCCCCGAGATCCTCCATTTCTGACATGGTGTCGTTGCAGCGTTCATCAGCTCCTCTCTTGATCATCACTTCCTCCAAGTTGATCTCGAGGTGGGTGAGCTTGAGGCACACGAGGACATGGCATGCCCAGAACTTAAGCACAGTGTGCACCCCACCCACCAGTGGTCGTTAGCGACGGTCTCCGGCACTGTGATGAGAGTTCCTAGGGACCTCATCACGGTCGTCTCGTCGGGGAAGGCAGGGTGCTCGACATTCTTCCCTAAGCTTTTGGCCACCATGTCGAGATGCCCGTAATTCTCATGCAGGGCTTTTTGGAGGGAGGCCAGGTTATCCCTTGTCTCCGTATGCTCGTGCTCGAGACCCCGGCGTTGTCGCTCATTCCCTGCCACCACCTTGTCACACCCTAAAAATCGTTAAATTATAAATTGTTGTGAAAAAGGAATTTTTAGAAATTATTTAATAATTAAAGTAAGTGTTTGAATAAAATCTATGAAAAATTTGAACAATAAACCGAGCTAGATAAAAATTTCCTCGATAAATCGTTGGTGGATTTAATTTTTATTAAATTCTCCATAGTTAATTACACTCTCTGGAATTTTCTCGGATTTTTCGGAGCTCAAATACTAATTTTACTAATACAAAGAACATTTCAGCAAATATTCAAATAATAAATTAATCATTAAATGATCTGGTTATAATTTTATTAAATACTTTGAGTGTCCAAGTATTTTCAAGATTTTTCTTGGAATTATTTGAGGACTGAAAGTATTCTCAATAATCAAAAGATCATTTCAGCAATTATTTAATTGGAAAAAAAAGCAACTTTAAGTCTCTTTTCTGTTTTGGGCCAAATCTGGAGAAGTCTAATTCAGCTCCCTCTCTTTCTCAGCCCGGACTGCCCCTCCCTTCTAAAGTCTGTTTTGTGTCATTCTTCAACCGGCCCAAAAAACATAAAAAGTAAAAGTCTACACTACCTCCCTCTCGCTACAGTATCGTTTCTTCAACCTCCAGCCCGTGACACTGTAGCAACCGAAGCAAGTTTTAAATCTAGCCTCAAAATCCTCTCGAATCCGTGAAGCCTTCCCCAAAATTAGTTGAGGGGATTTGTTTCCCTTATCCTCCTCTTCCGTTTCCCCCAAGAATCGGAGTTTATCCCTTTGAATCCGACGCGGAATCGAGCTCGAACTTGAGTTTATCTCTCCAAACCGAACCTAGTTTTTCTCGGCGCCGCCTTAGCCGTCCTGGGCCCGGACTCGACCTCTTGCGCCTATAAATAGGATCCCCTCGGCCTCCTCTTCGGTTTCCACCCCCTTGCCCAAGCTTGCCGCCACCCGAAACCCTCTCCCCGTGATCTCCCTCTCTCTCCACCTTCGGCCGCCGCTCCAGCCGGCCGTAGCCGTCGACTCCGCCATCGCCGGTCAGCGCAGCCACCTCCGTTGGATTCGCAGCTGCGAGGAGAACACCGTCCACGCCTTCGCCGCTGCTGCAACTCGCCGGAGCTACGTCGTTGTCGTCAACCCGTGCTACGCCGTCGTTTCAACCTCGCCATCGTCGTCGTCCGTTGTCGTCCATCGTCGCACCATCCCTCGGTGAGCTTCCCTCGTCGTGCTCTTCCTTCTGGTGCCTTCCGTTTTCGCCGCCGTGCCCTAGATCGCCGGCGACCATAGGGTCCCGAGCCACCACCGCCGGCGATGATGTCATCGCTGATGTCAGCTTAATCGGTAAATTTATAAAATTCATAACTAATTTACCGTAACTCGGATTAATGTGGTTCCAGTTGCTAAATTTATCTAAAATCAAGGTCTATTTAATAATAATAATAAATATAAATTGTGTCATAAATCTATTTAATCTTTTTAATTAATCTTTAATTAGAGTAAATCTTGTAAAAATCATAACTAATTCATATAAACTCAGAATGAGGTTGTTCAAGTCTCTAAATTCATCTAAATTTAAGCTCAACCCATGTATGTTTTTTTATTTGTACTGTTTATTTGGTTTTTATTAGTGTTTTCCTTGTTTTGCGTTCTAGGTTTAGTTTTCAGTCGTTTCGAAGGATCGTTTGTTCGTTGGAAAAGTTCCTGAAGATGAGTTAAAGACGCTTGTTTGCAAGGCAAGTCACACAGATCCCAAACACAATCCTTTGAGCATGTTGATCCTATATTTAAATTCTCTATTTATTTCAAATGTGCATTTATTTTTGAATGTCATTGGGTGGCGTGAACCTATTCCTTTGTTATGGCCAATTTGCATTGATTATCCTATTCCTTGATACCTTGGGTTATAAATTTGACTAGTTGGACGTTATATATTGGTTCAACTAGATAGCAGGATAATTGCTTAGTCATGCTTAGAAACATTAGCACACTATTGGGATAACTAATGTTTCACTAATACTTAATGATGGATATTTAATGGTAGCTCACGATGGTCAATCGTGATTGGTTAATTAATTTGCCAACTCAAACCTGATTAATGGTGGGTTGTGAGCACATGGTTTGAGGTTTGGATAGTTGTGCTCATGACAATTAAGGACCGGTTCGCGAGCTACTGTTGTGAAGCATTAACCGTACTAACCACAAGCCAGCGTGGGCAACGGCTTTATCTTTTGTATAGTATGGTTCATTGTGGGGCACCAGACTGTGAAGTGGCGATAAGTCCATGGGGGTCGCTGGGGAGTCCATACCTTGGTTAAAGGGGGTGACTATGATCCGGGAACGGTGCACTATTTTGAATTGTGTTATGCGAGGGGTACTGTCACAGCTCCTTATCGAGGTACCGTGGTGGTACTGAGGGCATGGCAACATGTTGTGGGGCTGTGTCTTGTGGGTAAATTTGTACATCTCTGGCCAGAGTAAAACTATTCGAATAGCCGTGCCCGCGGTTATGGGCGAGCCTAACAATGTTTTTCGTGATTAGTTCCACTTGTTCATCAATAATAATAATAATGTGATATATGGTGATAATTGGCTTAACTCCTGGTATGGAATGGTTAATTCCGGTTTGGAGGTTTGATTTGTACGACCGGGAATGGTTGTTCAAGTTTGGTTGGGCCTGTGCAGCATTGGTGTGTTGTGCAGTGATTGGTTAATATTGATATTTAGTAACTCAACTGTTTTATAATTCTCAGATATTTGCTAAATGCTGCCTTTGCAAATGAACCCTATTATTGCCATCCTTTGTATCCCTGTGCACTTGCATACTTGCTGTGTGGCTTGTTGAGTATTCCATGTACTCACCTTGCAATAATCATCAAACCTCAGTTGGAGAAAAAGGATCCAGAAGGAGAAGACGTTTGGCTTATACCCCAGTTGAGCTGCCTGCGAGAGTGGAGTTGAAGCCATCGCTAGATCGTTTGTCCGCTGCAGTTTTCTTTACTTTTGTAAGCATGTAACGTTATTATTTTGATGATTCTGTATATTAAATTGTCGATTTGTGTACCTCGGCTGATTCCTGGACGAGGATTGTATGCACAAATTAGTTCGGAAATTACTAGTGAATTTCCGGGCGTGACACACCTCCAACAACTTGGCATTGTCGGCCTCAGTTGGGCTTCCAACATCGTGATGCGGTCGCCGGTAGTGGACGTGGCTTTTCCAAGCTATCTGATCTCGGCGATAACGTCCCAGGCGCTTGTCTCAATCAGCCGACAAGTCTGCAAGAGCTTGTCGGCAGACAAAAATGGTCCCAAGACCGTGAGGATGCCAGTTGATGGGAGACGGGGTGGGAGAATGGTAGCCACGGCAGTCGAGGGGGGCGATTTGGAGCTCACTTCTTTTCAGGCCCCTATGCTCTGACCCGTGTTCGAGGGGGAGGGGCCGCATTCAAAGGAGTTTTATTACTACAAGGAATGTGTGATGAGTGAGCCGGATGTCTGTAAGCCAGTACTTTACTTACCCAGTTTTCTGCTTCTTCAGTAGCAGCGCCTTCTTCGTGGGGGCTGGCTTTGCACTAGAGGTTGTCTGTAGAAAAAGAAGGGTGAGGACGAAAACGGCTACTGCAGTTGTAAGATGAACCTGGGATCAGGGTCTCACCTCGGCGCTACCTATTTGGACCAGTTTCCCCAACCCAGAGGTCTTCGACAGAATAGGCCAGCATTTTCTCTTAGTCCCACTACCTCCGAGGGCGAGGACCGCGACAGCTTGTTCAGAAATCGCCCGCTCCTTCAAAGAGGCAGACGCCTGGTGGTCGACAAGCGGGCTGATCACATTTGTTAAAGGTAATGCCTAAAAGAATCAAGATTACTACTCCTATGAGCATAGTAACGAATGACATGGAGAGTGGTCGGAAGTGCTTACATTCACGATGGCATCCCACTCCGTCGGTGGGAGGTCACATAGTGGTGTGGGGATGTCGGTGGCGGACGACGACGGGTCGACTACCACCTTGCCAACGCGCTCCGCCACGTTGTCCTTGGAGAGCTCTGCAATTGAATTAAATGTGACAAGGTTATCGACTAAAGACAATTATGGTTCTCTATATCAATAGTAAAGGAACTATAAATTGTACCCCGATGTGATAGCCGCTTCTCGTCCTGTTCCCTCGAGTACAAATACATGGGGTGAGAACAGGCTTGGAGAGGTTGGATCCGACGATGGACAAAGTCTTAAATGACTTCATACCAGGTCAGACCATGTTCTCGGAGATCATGGATTTTCCCTACAAAGCTCGCTAAGGCAGGAGTTGTCAAAGGTTTGGAGGTCCATGTCTCTAGGCATGTTGGTTTCTGGTCGGGGGTCTCAAGGATAAGAGATCTATCCTCGATGTGGAGATAAAACCAACTTTTTCGCCAATCTTTTCTCGAAGACAACAGTTAAAAGGTATATACTCATCTTTCATCCCATCCCGAAGACGGAGGCCACAACATCCTGAGATTTTTGAGGCCTCTATCCATCTAACCTCATAGAAGTATCTAAACAAATTTAGGAAAGGTTGTACCCTCAAGGTACTCCTCGCATAGATGGGTAAAAATGCTCAGGAAGGCAATGGCATTGGGGTTGAGATGAAGAAAGTGAATCCTACAGAAGTCAATAAGTAAAGACAGAAATGCGGAAGAGGGAACAAGAAAACCACATTGGATAAAAGATGCAAGAGTGATCATTTGCCCTAGGTTGATTAGAGGGTCAGTACCTCCTTCCGAGCGTGCCACCACCCTTGGCGCTTGGTAGAGCACCGTCTTGTTGCAGCTCCCTCATCTTGGTCTGGTCGATGTTGGACTCCGGAAGATCCATAGAGAATCGGCAAAGGAGATTGATGGAAGCTGTGGTTGAGGGTTTTTGTGAGTTGAGAGGAAGAGGATTGGAGGCACAAGAAAAACAGTTAGGGCTCTTTTTGGGTGAACGGAACCCAAATGGATCTCAAAAACGTAATTTATAGGTCACGTCCGATGGTTCAAATTTCTAGGAAGACGGAGAGATCATCGTTGGGATTTTTGCTGGTTTGTTTATAACCGTTATAGTTTTTTTTACTTCAATCCAAATGAGGACTTACGTTCTCAGATTTGGGATGACCTTGTCACCTACTCTATACCTTCTCGGGTGTCCGAGAATGGCTTAATGAGTTCGACAACGATTATTCTCGGAATAGCAGTTGAGAGATGTCTGTTGAATTATTTGTATTGAAGTTGGGGGCTATTGTCAATGCTAAGGATAATCCATACCTCCTATACATGGGTTAATGAAATACGGTAAAACCATATATCCAATAGTATACGAGAAGGTATCCTTTAATTAAGAAAATATGGCTAATAGATAAGGAAATTATCTTCCCAGAATAGAAGGTGTCAGAGTCCTAGTCATTGAAGATAAGGTCTCTTTAAGCCCATATTATGTTCTATCTCTTCGAGTTCTACTTGGAGAGGAAAGAAATCTCTACTGTTTAAAGGAGGTCCTTATGTTCAGATCGGGGCATCGAGTTACAACCCATAGACAAATACACGCCCAGAAACGATCCGGAAGAAGTCAGCGCCGTATTTGCCGAATATATCTTGTCGGGCCGTTCTCGGTGGTCTATAGTCGACGGATTCATTTAGTTATTCTACTTTTCTATTGTATTCTGAGCGACAATCCAATTTATAATCCATAAAAACTGTAGTAGGGTTATTATTCATCTCGAGGGCCCGAACCAGTATAAATCTTTGTCCCCCGTCTGCTTGATAAATTCTCGCGAATACCCAAGTTCCAACGATCCCCATACTATACAAAAACCATAGTCGATGTATAGCTCGTCGACAATGAGCAGGGCTCCCTCCTTTTTCTTGTTCTTTGCCTTTTTTTTCTACGGTGTTGGAGATATAGATTTGACCATTATTTCATAGTTCTTCATTTTTAAATATATGATGTTGTTGGCATAGAATTTCGACCCACCCAACAAGAAAGCGGGTTCCACGTTTCCACGGCGGCCTGGGAGGTTTGCTTTACTCCAGTGCGGGTCCAAAGGCTTGCCTAGTCGTGTGTAGAGCGTGCCAGTTGATTTGATCTGCAATCAACAAGATAAACAAGCAAACTGCGTTAGAAAACAATGGCCGATCGGCCGATAGGCCGATGTCGCATTGTCGTGGCCCAGCCGATAGGGCAAAGCTATATCGGCTTACTTGTGATAAAATAAGACCAAAGCATGGATCTGATCTTATCGGCCTTCATCAACATATTAACATCGATTAATGGCATTGGCCGATAAGGGATAACAAAGATAACTACACTAGCTAATACTCTAGTGCAAATCTATATGAACCAATCAACCAATATAAATATGTCGACCATAGATAAACCCTAAAGAGTAACCTATAACAGATATATCTATATTCATCGATCCGTTCATGTAGATGGCAGATACACATAAAAACCTTACGAAAATCATGCATATCAGGCAAGACTGGCTGAAACTCCAGTGCTATCCTTAATTACAACCGAAAACAGGCTTTGGGTTAGATCTCAAGACAGGACTAAGGTCGATGGCAACTCAAAGTGTGAATTGAAACATAACACAAAGAAAATCAAGTCGCCGATTGCTTTTGGGGATGGTAGATGCATTGAATGATCTAGCCAAATATAATAATTAAACCGTCGTCGGCAACAAACCCTAAAACGAGTAGATCGCTGGTGAGGCGTAATTAAAACACTTGTCAAAATCATCCAAAACATGATAAACGACGATCACATCATCGAGGCTTAACGTGTCTAAAGCGACACGCTANCCAACTTTGCTCTGTGACTGACAGGTGGGCCCCTATGACGGTTAAGGACGGTTGGGCCCCACTTTAAGTTGGTTTAGACTGTCATGTGGGCCTTCCAATCCTTGAACTCACACGCGATTGGTCGGAGGTTCATTTTGGTTGCATGCCGGGTGTATTCTCCTTAATTGACCTGCGTACATATATATACCAAACCTAGTGGAAATGGTTAGTATAAAACTCCTAACACTAAGTTTTGATACTAAATCCTTTATTAACCATGCAGGAGTTGACAGTTTATGTTTGCAATTAACGACCGTCAACAGTACTCCCGCCGAACACTTCACCACCTTCAACAATCTGCTTAGACAACCTCCTTTTGATCTGGTAACCCACCCGGAAGCGGATGCGTGGTTAAAGCGAATGGAGTCCATTATCACAAACCTCAACTCTGCATTCATCGCAATGGCAGGACCACCACCTCCTGACGTTCCCCCTCAGGATGACGAGGTTGTTGAGAACGTTGGCACCGCCAATGGCCCTCAAAACGGTGAACCTCATATTCCCGACAATGCATCGCCACAACAGCGAGCCCAACGAGCGCCCCCCCCCCCGACAAGGCACTCACGATCTCCATAACTAGCTAAATGGCCGAAAGCAAGAATGACAAGATCAACACGATGACGAATGCCGACAACCCCATGATTGATTGAGACAACAATCACGATCGCAACCAAGGTCGTTATCGCCAGGATAACCTAGTACATCGAGGTGACAACGAGTGAGCTTCACGTCACCGTGATGACCAAGAGGGCTCCCAATCCCCACCTCCAAGGCATGGCCAAAGTCGTGATCACCGACCATGTGACCGCACCCCCGACTACCATGATCCCTCATTATCCTCTTCGTCATCATCTCTGGGCGGTTCGCATGGCCGCCGTGGTCACCAACCACCCTTTCTTCCCGGAGGTGGATATAGAGCCTTTAAGCCTTCCCTTCGAAAAGTGAACTGGCCCCCAAAATTCCATCCCACAGCAGTAGAGAAGTACGATAGGAGCACAAATCCAGAAGAGTTCTTACATGTATACTCTACTGTTCTATACACCATTGACGCACACGACAACGCACTTGTAAATTACTTGTCAGCAGCGTTGAATGGATCTGCTTGGTCATGACTAGTTCACCTTCCCTGAGATCACTGACGTGTCTGTAATACAGGCCTTCAAGTCAGGCGTCTGAGATCGCTATACGATTCAAGAGCTGGCAACAAGGTGGGTGACATCCGCATAAAGCTATTTGAGATCATTGATAGGTGTGCTCACATAGATGAAACCATCCAAAAGAATGACAGGAAGGGGAAGTCGGTGGAAGAGAAACAACCAGTTAAAAAAGACAACCTGGAACCAAGTCAGAAATCTAGTGGGAAGAAAGGAGGAAAGAGAAAGGCACAGTCGGAGGTTTTTGTCATAGAACAAGATAAAAATGCTCCCAAACGACCTTCTCCTGAAGACAACGGCCCAGCACGACAATGGTGTCTAGTGCATAAGACCAACGCTCAAGGGAAAGATAGCCCAAGACAAGGGAAAGAGGGTTCATATGGTAGAGAAGGGCAATCACGACCCTCCGTCTGACGACAAACCAGGTTTCCCCGACTTTGACCAGCATGTGGCACACATCTTCGATGACTCGACCTCTGATTCTTCAAAAAAAAAACAAGAAGGTAGAATGCGAGGTGTGCTCAACAACCTAGTGATTAGTGTCTAGAATGAAGTGGTCAGATCAAAAGATCAAATTCTCTAACACCGACCACCCGACTCTGACGACAACCCCTGGACGATATCCAATAGTAGTCGAACCTACTATCCGGAACATCAAAGCCACTCGAGTTCTCATTGACGGTGGCAGCTCCATCAACCTCATATTCGCCAGTACGCTCGATGCAATCGGGATCTGAGAAGCAAGCTTATCCCTTCAGAGCAGCCCTTCCATGGCATTACCCCAGAATCATTGTCAAGGCCTTCAGGAAAGGTTGCGTTGCTGATGATCCAAGCACAAGTAATACATCAACCATCAATTACGATGCGTCAGAGCTAACAACTTCTAAACAAAGCGGATCACGTTCGATGTAGTAGAGTTCAACACCGCCTACAACACCATCCTCGGAAGAACAACACTTTCCAAGTTCATGGTGGCTTCACATTACACCTATCAGCTGATCAAGATACTAGGACCCAACGAATAATCATGATCCTGGGGAATGCAAAGATGGCCATGCAGTGCAATAAGACGAGCCTCGACATGATCGAGCAAACTCCCACCACACCTGCCGCAACTGAACCTCCTCTAAAACCCAATGTGGCACCCAAACCAGATGACGCCATAAAGATAATCCCGCTGTCCAGTAGTACCCCCAACAAGACGATCAAGATCGGGGCCGAGCTCGATACTAAATAGGAACTCAAGCTCATTACCTTCCTCCACGACAATGCAGACATGTTTGCTTGGCAACCGTCCAACATGCCTAGGGTCCCTAGGGAGGTGATTAAGCACAAATTGATGGTTCGGTCAGACGCAAAGCCTGTCAAACAAAAATTACGTCGCTTTGCTCCAGACCGCAAAGCCAGTTTCATCAGAGAAGTCCTTCATCCAGAGTGGCTCGCAAATCCAGTCATGGTGCGCAAAGCCAACAGCAAGTGGAGGATGTGCGTAGACTTCATCGATCTCAACAAGGCGTGCCCAAAAGACTACTTTATCCTTCCACGCATCGACTAACTGATAGATTCTACGGTCGGATGTGAATTGTTGAGCTTTCTCGATGCATATTTTGGGTACCTTCAAATTAGTATGGCCAAGGAAGATAAGGAGAAATAGCCTTCATCACGTCCTTCGGTGTATTCTGTTACGTTGAGGTCTGGTTGACACTAGGTCCATGTACCAGCACGAGATTCAAGGGCTTTTCAATCTCAACTCAGCAACAATGTTGAGGCCTATGTCGATGATGTTGTAGTCAAAACAAAGATGCGAGATCGCCTCATTGATGACCTACGAGAAATGTTCAAGAATCTCCAACGACATCGGCTCAAGCTGAACTTGGAGAAATGCACGTTTGGAGTACCATTGGGCAAACTGTTCGGATTTCTCGTCTCCAAACGAGGTATAGAAGCTAATCCGGACAAAATCAAGGTCATCGAGAACATGAAGTCACCGATAACACTTAAAGAAGTCCAGAAGTTTACTGGATGTATGGCATCCCTTAGTCGATTTGTTGTCAGGATGGGAGAACGAGGACTTCCTTTCTTCAGCCTTCTGAAGAAACAAGATATGTTGGAGTGGACATCGGAGGCCGAAGAGGCAATTCGTGCACTTAAGCGATACCTCGACAATCCACCTGTTTTCGTCGCCCCACAACCACAGGAGGAACTCTTCCTCTACGTTGCCACAACACCATACTCCGTAAGCACCATCATTGTTGTCGAATGCGAGAAAGTACAACGCACAATCTACTACATCAATGAAGTGCTGCATGACGCCAAGACCAGATACCTTTAGATCAAGAAGCTACTCTACGCTGTGGCCATGACATCCCGAAAGCTGCCCCACAACTTCTAGGCCCACAAGGTCAGAGTCGTCTCCTCATACCCCCTTGGTGAAGTTATTCACAACAAAGAAGTCACAGGATGTATTACCAAATGGGTCATCAAGCTTAGCGAACGATACACCTCTCCGTGGGTTGTTGATCTTGCCGGTGCAAATCAACCTTCTTCCTGCAAACAAATCGAAGAAACAAGCAAGAACACGATAAAAGCAAATCCGAATTGCAAATAGGAATTAAAGCTCACGATAAGGTGGAGTTCCGAAGACAAGTAATTAGGTGGTCTAGCCGACACACGTAATTATAAGATAAAGTAACAATGGCTAAAACTTTAATCTAACAAAACCCGAGAAACCCTGAAGGGGTACCTAGCTATTTCAAGGGGTGGGTGAACGACCAAGGGGGTTCCTAGGTCATGCTCCACTAGGTTGGGACGCACCCCACATGGGTCCCACTTGGGCCAGGGTCCCAGATGAAGTTACAAGCCCATAGGTCCATTACAGGTGATGCAACAGCTTGTTTTTGTAATTACGGATGACTGAGAAGGAATTTGGAGGTGAGGCTAGATCCGTTGGAAAGAGGACTCCAAGTGTTTTACATCAAGTACTCATGGGCCCAAAACGGAGCTCACATGCATATTGGGTGACCATTTGAAATCAGCAGTATACCGGGTGGCCAAATTGGATTCCAGAACATAGACAGCTCAATCTTGACATCTTCCGGTTGTCCTATGATGTGAGTAATGATGGTATCAGTAGTCCATTTATAACAACCTGTTTCCAATTAAAACTGGAGAAACTCGAAGTAGCATGATTAGCAATAACATGTCTCTCTAGCTTGCAATTTTTATCCACATCTACAAGAGGTTCTAAATCCAAACATATGTAAACTCTGTGCACTAAATATATTCCTCTATCAGTATATTCACCAAAGATATGAAAATTAGCATTAGTTGGATATGGCAAACCAGATTTAGCAAATAATTTCTCCTTCAGATTTCTAAGCTCACAAAGGTCATCAAATAGAACATAGCCCAAAGTACTTAAAGAAGATAGCAATTCACGTTCCTCAACTTCATTAGCGATGTGAACAACATACTTAAAATCAGCACATAAAGAACTAACACTAGAAGTGAAGCATTATCACACAACTCTTCTTTCTCACAAGGAATAGCAAACAAATCAACTTCTGACAAAGGAACCTCAGCAATTAGTTCCACTAATGGTTGCTCTACTATAGCATGAAAAGTAGACAAGTGTAGCTCAGCTTGAGAATACTTACCTTCATTTATCTCAGCACCATTTAATTTACCTTGCGAACTTTCATCAGACATCGTAGGTGCTTCATGCTTCTCCTCTTTCTTCTCAAGTACATCATTCTCCTTTTGTTGAATGTTCTGAACTCCTTGCAAAATGTTACTAATAGGAGACACAAAAATTGCTCCTCCCATGTTTGCACATCATCATTGCACAAGAACATAGGAGATTCAAAAACAGGAGATAAATCACATTGTTCATTCTTTCTCGTATTTGATATGATTTGACTCTCAATGCTATGAGCAAGCATGAATAGGTGTCCAATATGATTATATGTCACATTAGCAAGCATAATCTGAATTTCAGAATTAAGCCCCTTGAAAAATCTACGCATTGTGTTTCTCATTGCATTCTTTTAGACCACTGTAGATGATACAAACTTTAAATTCATAGATATACTCTTTAACAATTCTATCACCTTGTTTTAGATGTTTTAATTTCTCAAGATGAATACATTTGTAATAAAAACTCACAAAACGTTTTCTCATCATGGTTTTGCACTCATCCCATGTTTCTGGTTTGCTACTAACATGACTCCACCAAAATAATGCAGAAGAAGTAAACTTATTACTAGCAGCCTTAATCTTTTGAGCATCAGAAAAATCATATTTATCAAATTCGTTGTCTACTGCTAGGTCCCAATCAATATAAGCAACAAAATCATACTTACCATCGTAGAATGGTAACTTAGATTCAACTTGTGCAAGATTGCAGTCAGGAACCTCATATACATAACGTGGACAAATCGTCATATCTCGTCGAAGGTGAAGAAATTGATGTTGAGCATGACCATCTCGTATCCTCTTGCGTAACCCTGCCATGGTTAGTAGCAAACAAGAAATATACACAAGAATATGAACACTCCTATCAACTACTAGGTAGTGGAGGCTCAAATATCACACACACTCAAGTTTTTAACTGTCACGCCCGGAAATTTTCCCAAATTTCCAGACCATTTTGTGTATTAAGTCCCTGTCCAGGCATCAACCAGGGTACACAAAACGACAAATCAATAAACAGATCCAAACGTAAATAAAGCGATAAATACTTACAATAGAGGCACTTAGTCCTCACACCAAAAAGAAAACAGCAGCGGAAAGAGACGATCCTTGCAGGGCTTCAGCTCCACTCCACAGGCAAACTCAACTGGGGTCTGAGCCTTGGTCCTCTAACTTCATCTTCAACTCAGAAGTACTAAACTTCTGAAAAGGGGAAAAATAGCAAGATTGAGTACAACCACCGTACTCAACAAGCCACACCAATGATGCAAACATGCACAGGGGAGTCAAAGGGAGGCTTGTGGCTATTTGCAGAAAAGCAGTTGAAAACCTTTATATTTTAAAACAGTAAAATAGTTGTTTAATTAAGACAATATTAAATCTCCACTGAACAATGCTACAACCACGTTGAACAGGCCCAACCATTCCACCTGACTACACCAGTTCATTAAGTCAAATTAATTAAGCATGTGGGACTAATCACGGTGAATCTGGTTGATCGCCCATAACCGCGGGCACGGCTATTCGAATAGTTTTACTCTGATCAGAGGTGCGCAACTGTACCCACAAGACACGATTCCACACATGTTACCATGCCCCGAAGTATCACCACGATACTGCAAAGGGGAAAATCGTGACAAGACCTTTCGCATAACTCCCCCTAACCAATCGTACCCACCTCAGGTTTCGCCCCTACCTTTATATCCAAGGTAGGCAGCCCCCCCTCGTGCCTTGGTGAATCCGGCAGCCGCATAGACCCTCGCAGGGCCCATCCAAACTCCATCACGCCCACCCTTGCCTCGGTACGTCAGCTAGGGAAAAGTTACACTACAAGTCCAGCAGTTGCCCATTCTTGCTTGTGGTAAGCACTGTTATTCTTCCAGGGTTTCCCATGAACCGGTCCTTAATTGCCATGGGTGCGACTAGCAAAACCATGCACCCATAGCCCACCATTAAGTCATATTTTAGTTGGATAATTACGACCAATAAAACTGGTCGGGTGTTCCGAGCGAACCGCTCGTTAGAAGCTAATTGTAAACAATGTAAATATCCCATTAAATGAGCTAGTGGTAATTAAGCATGGCTAAGCAGATATAATTCTAGCAAAGTCAACATAAGTGACTCACGCTAGTCAAATTATCACCCAAGGTTAACAAAGGACGGTTAACAAGTAAACATGGCACAAGCGAACGGATAGGTATACCCTATTCCCATGTAATTAGCAAAACATGCACTTTATTTGCAAACGTAAAACATTTCACAAAATAGGTACAACATGCTCAAGGGAAATGTGACTTGCCTTGCTTCTTCAAACAATCTTCTGAACTCTTTTCCTCGCGAACGCTAACTTCCGAAACGGCGGAATCTACACGCTGGCACGCAAAACAAGGAAAAACTCTAATAAAAACCAAGTAAACAGTACATAAAAAGTAAACAAACATGTAGAGCTCAATTTTAGATGAATTTTGCAAGTTGAATGGCTCAATTTGGAGTTCGTATGAATTAGATATGAATTTTGGAAGTTTTGAGCCATTTAAATGATTTTCAGGAAATTAAAATGATTTATTGCGCAATTATTAATTAATTTTGCAAAGGAAAGGACTACGCTGACATCATCAAAGGGAAACGGCGCCGGAACGGCGAGTCCCAAGTGTCAACGGGTCAAGGGCGGACAGTCCACGGTGGAAAAGCACCACGTGGCACCGACGTGGCGGCCACTGCGGATGGAAGGGAGAAGGTAACGCCGACGTGGACGCCAACGTGGCGAAGCCGCGGGTGGCCACGCGGTCTGGGTGTGGACCGGAGTAAACAAAGGGTGCCCACGTGTCGGCGACACAAGTGTCGACGAACAGGAGAGAAAAAGGAGGTGAAATGGACTTTGCAGGGGAAAGGGGAAAATTAGGCTGAGGGAGGTTAACTGGACTTGAGGAGATGAACTGGGCTTCCTCGGAAAAAGTTAAAAGGGCCGAGGGACAAAAAGTAGACTTTTGTGTGGATAAAGGATAATAGGCCGGCGGCCCAATAAAGGAGAAAGGGCTGGGAGGGTCGTGCGATGGACTTTGGGAGAGAGGACTAACGGGCTGACGGCCCAAAAAGACGAGGGACCAAGATTGGACTTTTCGCGAGGAGGTGGGCCAATCGGCCGAAAAGGGTGATGGGCCGGCCTGAGAAAAGGGCGACGCAAAATAGACTTTTGCGGGGAGATGGGCCAATCGGCCCAACGGCCGCTGGGCCGGAGGGAGCGGTGGGCCGAACGGAGCGGCCTCTACGGCCCGAGCGGACGGCTAGGGTTCGGCCGAAACCCTAGCCAACCCGGTGAGGGCACGGCGGCGGCGACGCGGAGAGCAGCGGCGCGGCCGCGGCCGGAGCGGCGGCGGGTGCGTGCGGACGGCGGCGCAGCGCGCAGCGCACGGCGGCGGGCGAGCGGCGCACGGCGGCGAGCGGGAGAGGGGAAAGGAGGGTGGCGGCGGGTGCTCACCGGCGGTGACGAAGGAGGCGGCGGAGCTCACCGGCGCGACGAAAACGACGGCGGCGATGGCGCTAGGGTTAGGGTTTGGGGGCGGCGGCGGTGGGAAAAACGAGGAGGGGCCTCGGGGGGGGGAATAAAAAGGCGGCGCGGCGGGAATCCCGGCGGGAAAAACGGCGGAGCGGGCGCGGCGGCGGCCGGCCGAGTCGGGGACGGCTCGGCCGCGGGCCCCACCCGTCGGCGACCGGGCGACGCGGGGGAGGCGCGGCGGACTTCCGGGCGGCCTTTGGGCCACGGCCTCGGGCCGGCCCGGGAAGGGGAGGAGGGCGTGGGCGGCGCGGGTGCGGCCTTGGGCCGAAGGAGAGGGGAGAGGAGGGGACGGGGCCCGTGGGCCGCGCGGGAGGGAGAGAGGGGGGGCGACAGCGTGGGCCGCGAAAGAGGGGGAGGGTTTTGGGCCGAAAACGGCCCAGAACAAAAGAGCCCCTTTTAATTTGTTTTTCCTTTAATTTAATCAGTTAAATGAACTTTGTGACTTTAAAATTATTTCTTAAGCTCCAAAAATTCACGAAAAATTTTGGAGAGTACTTTAAGGCACAGAGAATATTACAAAAATATTTTCGGCCATGATTTGTAAAGGAGAATTTTAATTTCCTTGCTAATTTCACTTGTTTAATTGCTTAAAATTTTTATCAAATTTCTGGAAAATGTATTATTAGGTAATTTTTAATCCCGATCGAAAATCGGGGTGTGACAAATCTACCCCCTTACAGGAATCTCGTCCCGAGATTCTGGGATGGCTAGAAAGAAAGCAGGGTGTGGGTGGTGTTGGACTGGCTTGCAGACTTCCGCGGCTTCTTTCTGACTTTGACCTGGCTGATTGATTAACCCATCTTGAGCGACTGACCCTATTGGCATCTAGCTCGATGTTCCGTTTCTTTGCCAATACTGCACTGGTTGGTTCTGTCTGCTCTGACCCTGATCTGGGTTGCAGTTATTCATAAAGCTTACTTTGGACTGCGTAGTTGATGTTTACAATTTTTGATGAGCTGAGAATTGACTTCGTTGACTTGAAACCGGTGGGGTTGTTCCTGAAACTTTGAAACTGACGTTGATGTTACCAAAGGTTTTTGTTTTTCGGATCGCCCAAGTTCTCTTTCAATCCTTGAGTAGAGACGATCTATTCAGCGAGTTTCTCTACCACCTATTTTGTTGGTGATGTATTCCTTTTCTTTTGGCTCGACGTCTGCATTCTCTTACTTTAAGCAGAGGTGACAGAACAATTCCTTGTCGTCTTCCTAGAAACATTGGGACAATTTTCGAAAACTGCAACGGTTGTCTTGAACTAAAGGTAACCATTCTTGATCCTTATTCACCACTAGGGTGCAGTTGCATCTACTGTTCTCTTGGGGACCTCTAAGATTGAGAGGACGGATATTTTTTTCTCTGGCGCCAACTTGTCAACTTGTCACTACCAAATATTTCATCATTCTTCTCATTTTATTGAGGTGCCACTTATACTGTCCTTCGAAAAGGCCTCATCATGTCGGGTGTTACTACGGTCTGACCAACTTGACCAACTTGTCATTTCCTGGATTGATTATTTTCTTTCCCCGGCTAGTGATTACGTCTTGAGAGTCTGACCAAATTGTAATGAGCTGGTAAAAGAAACTCTAGGTTTCTTAGTGACGTTGTTAGATGCTCATCTCCACCTGTCATAATTCATCTTGACAATCCAAACGCGGATTGAATTACTCAATATTCCCTTCTTATTACCTGACTGCCACAAGACTTCTGGGTACCTTATGACATTGACAGGTACACAAGTGAATCCACCTTTTGGATAAACGATATGAGCCATACGAAAAGGGAAAAACTGCCTGACATAAACCTTATTCGATAATCCTTCTTTTATTACATAACTGCGATGAAGTTTCTTCGTACATGAAAAAAAAACACTTGAAGAACAAACACTTGTAAACCGTTGCAAGCCTCGACTAGTGCGGACTTTACTTCTGTGATTCAGGCTGGTTTGTCTTGATCTGTCCTCGCTTACTATCTGGTGTTTCAACGGTAACACTGCTTTTCTTGCAGACATTCCTTGGGAAGGTGACAATCTTCTTGGTAGCTGCGGTTGGTAGGACCTCCTTGCGTGAGATGTCGCCAATCTGCAATTGGTTGCTGGCCATCGGGATCGGAGCAACACGGGGTGCATTGCTTGGTTCGTTACCCGCCACGTGAACTGGTGCTGGGGACTCCTGCTGAGGTTGCTGTGGACGGATTGTTCCATCTTCTTGCAGTTGGAGCAGGTTGTCATTGTCCTGGCATCGCTTGCCTTGNAAGGATCTCACCATCATCTTCATCGTCATCATCAGAGGACACTTCTTCGAATCCATCCGTACCGGGCTTAGGCGGACCATACAGCCTAAGGTGTTGAGTTAGCTGATGGGCACCATGAGAGGTGTTTCCTCTTAGACGCCTAGGTATCTTTGCCGCATCTTCTGGAGTAAATTCTGAACCAGTGATGGTCAGGTTCCTACCATCGTCCATCTTCCATACTAATGTTTTCCTCTTCTTAGAGTTTGATGGTGGTGCACCATAGTTCCTGTAGGCAAGTTGACTTGGACGTTTCTCTTCTCTTGGACATTGTGCTTTATTGTCAATTGGTGTCCTGGTATACACGTTCCAGGGACAATTTGTCGCATGATGACCTTGTTCCTCACAATCCTCACAGATAACATTTTCTTCTCTCCGGTATGAGAGTAATGGAGGTGCATTCGTCTGGTGGGATCTTAGCAGTATATCGGTAGGAGGCGTAGGTGCTTGTATTGGAAAATACTGACTTTGGCTTTGATTCAGACTCTGGGCTTGTATCGGAGCTTGCATCTGTTGTTGCGAATACTGTCGTTGCATCTGCTGCATCATCATAGCCAGTACCTGCGTCTGGTTAGCCACCACCTGTGCTAGGGTTGGGTCTCCGAACGGTGGAGGTGGAATGTCCATGGGGTTGCTTGGGATTACTCAATGAAACTCTTGCGATCCTGATCAACTGCCATTGTCTCTGACGTTGACCATCTGTTGCAGGTAGAGGAGGGAAAAGAGAATGGTTGAACTAAAGGCAAGACCTTAACCCACTCAGCTACTGATCTAATGTGAGTATACTTTTACTGTTCAAGTTGATTAGGCAAACAACCAGTATGGTCACATCCCCACCAATGATGTAAACCATACACCTGCACACAGCAAACAACACACGATCTAACGACTACCGAAACTACTCTTCTGGGAAGGATTGGGTTTAGGTAAGCTCCAAGAAAACTTCGCTCGAACCTCGAGAGACGTCGACCTGGGACTGCTCAACTTGCCCTTCTGGCTTGAAGCTCGACTCTTGGCTTGTCTTTTGCGAAGCTTTTAGTTTGTGCTCCAGGCTTAACAGCTAGAGAGTTGGAGAGGAAAGGAGAGAAATTTGATAAACTGTTTTGCAAAGACTCCTGAGGGAGAGAAGAGACATTTTCACAGATAAGGTTTTCGCAAAAACTTGTCCTTAGGGGTTTGACCATTTGGCTTGACCTACAGTCGAGATGGCTCTGATACCAACTTGTCACGCCCGGAAATTTTCCCAAATTTCCAGACCATTTTGTGTATTAAGTCCCTGTCCAGGCATCAACCAGGGTACACAAAATGACAAATCAATAAACAGATCCAAACGTAAATAAAGCGATAAATACTTACAACAGAGGCACTTAGTCCTCACACCAAAAAGAAAACAGCAGCGGAAAGAGACGATCCTAGCGGGGCTTCAGCTCCACTCCACAGGCAAACTCAACTGGGGTCTGAGCCTTGGTCCTCTAACTTCATCTTCAACTCAGAAGTACTAAACTTCTGAAAAGGGGGAAAAATAGCAAGATTGAGTACAACCACCGTACTCAACAAGCCACACCAATGATGCAAACATGCACAGGGGAGTCAAAGGGAGGCTTGTGGCTATTTGCAGAAAAGCAGTTGAAAACCTTTATATTTTAAAACAGTAAAATAGTTGTTTAATTAAGACAATATTAAATCTCCACTGAACAATGCTACAACCACGTTGAACAGGCCCAACCATTCCACCTGAACTACACCAGTTCATTAAGTCAAATTAATTAAGCATGTGGGACTAATCACGGTGAATCTGGTTGATCGCCCATAACCGCGGGCACGGCTATTCGAATAGTTTTACTCTGATCAGAGGTGCGCAACTGTACCCACAAGACACGATTCCACACATGTTACCATGCCCCGAAGTATCACCACGATACTGCAAAGGGGGAAATCGTGACAAGACCTTTCGCATAACTCCCCCTAACCAATCGTACCCACCTCAGGTTTCGCCCCTACCTTTATATCCAAGGTAGGCAGCCCCCCCTCGTGCCTTGGTGAATCCGGCAGCCGCATAGACCCTCGCAGGGCCCATCCAAACTCCATCACGCCCACCCTTGCCTCGGTACGTCAGCTAGGGAAAAGTTACACTACAAGTCCAGCAGTTGCCCATTCTTGCTTGTGGTAAGCACTGTTATTCTTCCAGGGTTTCCCATGAACCGGTCCTTAATTGCCATGGGTGCGACTAGCAAAACCATGCACCCATAGCCCACCATTAAGTCATATTTTAGTTGGATAATTACGACCATTAAAACCTGGTCAGGTGTTCCGAGCGAACCGCTCGTTAGAAGCTAATTGTAAACAATGTAAATATCCCATTAAATGAGCTAGTGGTAATTAAGCATGGCTAAGCAGATATAATTCTAGCAAAGTCAACATAAGTGACTCACGCTAGTCAAATTATCACCCAAGGTTAACAAAGGACGGTTAACAAGTAAACATGGCACAAGCGAACGGATAGGTATACCCTATTCCCATGTAATTAGCAAAACATGCACTTTATTTGCAAACGTAAAACATTTCACAAAAATAGGTACAACATGCTCAAGGGAAATGTGACTTGCCTTGCTTCTTCAAACAATCTTCCGAACTCTTTTCCTCGCGAACGCTAACTTCCGAAACGGCGGAATCTACACGCTGGCACGCAAAACGAGGAAAAACTCTAATAAAAACCAAGTAAACAGTACATAAAAAGTAAACAAACATGTAGAGATCAATTTTAGATGAATTTTGCAAGTTGAATGGCTCAATTTGGAGTTCGTATGAATTAGATATGAATTTTAGAAGTTTTGAGCCATTTAAATGATTTTCAGGAAATTAAAATGATTTATTGCGCAATTATTAATTAATTTTGCAAAGAAAAGGACTACGCTGACATCATCAAAGGGAAACGGCGCCGGAACGGCGAGTCCCAAGTGTCAACGGGTCAAGGGCGGACAGTCCACGGTGGAAAAGCACCACGTGGCACCGACGTGGCGGCCACTGCGGATGGAAGGGAGAAGGTAACGCCGACGTGGATGCCAACGTGGCGAAGCCACGGGCGGCCACGCCGTCTGGGTGTGGACCGGAGTAAACAAAGGGGGCCCACGTGTCGACGACACAAGTGTCGGCGAACAGGAGAGAAAAAGGAGGTGAAATGGACTTTGCAGGGGAAAGGGGAAAATTAGGCTGAGAGGGAGGTAAACTGGACTTGAGGAGATGAACTGGGCTTCCTCGAAAAAAGTTAAAAGTGCCGAGGGACAAAAAGTAGACTTTTGTGTGGATAAAGGATAATAGGCCGGCGGCCCAATAAAGGAGAAAGGGCTGGGAGGGTCGTGCGATGGACTTTGGGAGAGAGGACTAACGGGCTGACGGCCCAAAAAGACGAGGGACCAAGATTGGACTTTTCGCGAGGAGGTGGGCCAATCGGCCGAACGGGGTGATCGGTCGGCCTGACAAAAGGGCGACGCAAAATAGACTTTTGCGGGGAGATGGGCCAATCGGCCCGACGGCCGCTGGGCCGGAGGGAGCGGTGGGCTGAACGGAGCGGCCTCTACGGCCCTAGCCGACCCGGTGAGGGCACGGCGGCGGCGGCGCGGAGAGCAGCGGCGCGGCCGCGGTTGGAGCGGCGGCGGGTGCGC
>BDMV01000011.1:36673774-36685308 GCA_008326285.1 Oryza officinalis | reverse complement strand
GGGAGGCGCGGCGGACTTCCGGGCGGCTCGGGCCGCGGCCTCGGGCCGGCCCGGGAAGGAGGAGGGGCGTGGGGAGGCGCGGCGGCCTTGGGCCGAGGGGAAAACGGCCTGGGCCGGCTGGGCCGGTCCGGGAGGGAACGAGGAGCGCGCGGCTCGGCTTGGGCCGGAGGGGAAAAATGGGCCGACGGCCCGAGAAGAGGAAAAAGAAAAAGAAAAGGAAAAGAATTTCCCAGGGATTTATTTATTGCGCTTGAGGGTTTTTAATTGGTTAAAATTATTTCTGGGGCTCTGAAAATTCCACTAAAAATCCTGTTAATGTATTTTGACATGGGGAACTCAAGAAAAATTCCACCTTGCCATTTCCACTTCTTTAATGCATTATTTAATTGGGTTTTTCTCCAGATTTAATTAAACAATTTCTCAGATAAATTATAAAATTTGATTTTTACGATTTGGGAGAACCTCAGGGTGTGACAATTGTGAAAATTGTTCTAAATTGGAAAAAGAAGTTTCTTATTTGAAAAGCTCTTTGAAAAAGTTTTCTGAAGGAGAAAAGAAACTAAACATGATTTTGGATCAATCTAAAGTGACTACCTACAATAAGAGAATTGGCTTTAATTCATATGACTATTTCACCAAAAACAAACCTGAGATTTTGGATAAAAGTGAAAAAGGTGAAATTTTGATTAAGCCAAGTGAGAATAAAATAGTTTTTAAATCTGCTGGAATTTTGCCATCTCTTTCTTCAACTTTAAAGGAAACAAAAAATAATTTTTCTAAACCATCTATTACTAGGAAAAAGTACACTTGCTCTTTTTGCGGTAAAGATGGTCATCTTGTTGATTTTTGTTTCAGATTGGCTCATAAACAAAAGAAAGAAAGAGAAAATAATTTTGCAAAACTAAAATGGCAAAAATCTGGTTTTCCTTCGAGGAGAATGGTCAAACCACAGTGGATACCGTGGTCAGACCGGCGACCGGTCAGACCGGCCCCCGGTCAGACCGACGGTACAGCAGTGGTCAGACCGGACCCCGGTCAGACCGGCCGTACCACTTCGGTCAGACCGGCCTCTGAGGAATTTTTCTAAAAATTCTCAAACTGTTTTTGTACGTGGATATATGCCTATTGGATCTACCGGTCGTGTGTCTCAGTACTGGATACATAAATTTCTTTTATCTAACCCCAGTACTGAGCCCTCACGTCTTCTTGTGTGTAGGCTTTGATAGTGAGGAAGGAGAACGTGTGGATCGTGGATTCCGGTTATTCGCGGCACATGACCAGTGATAAAAATTGGTTCTCCTCCCTCAAACAAGCATCCAAGACGAAATCAATTATCTTTGGTGATGCTTCTATTAGTGCCATTCTCGCTACATGATCTGTTAAGGTAAGTAACAAATTTGAATTAAAAGATGTAGCTTTAGTTGAGGATTTAAAATATAATTTGCTTTCAGTTTCACAAATTATTGATGAAAACTTTGAAGTTCATTTTAAGAAAACTGGAAGTAAAATATTTGATTCTTCTGGAGACTCTGTGTTGAATATCATACTCCTAGAAAATTTTGGGCTGAAGCTGTTAACACTGCGTGCTATATTTCCAATCGTATTTTATTGAGATCTAAAATTGGAAAGACTTCTTATGAGCTTCGATTTGGATATCAACCCAAAGTTTCATATTTGCGTGTTTTTGGTTGCAAGTGCTTTGTCTTGAAATCTGGAAATTTAGATAAGTTTGAAGTACGTTCTACCGATGGAATCTTTCTTGGATATCCCTCTCATTCTCGTGGCTATCGTGTACTTGTTTTGGAAACTAACAAAATTGTTGAGACTTGCGAAGTCACTTTTGATGAGGCTAGTTCTGGAACTAGACCCGACATTGCAGGTACATTGTCACAGGTTTAGGGGGAGGATGGTTGGATTTTCGAGGACGAAAGCGATGATGAAGACGACAACGATGCCTCGGCCGATCAGACCGACGCAAGACGTGCGGTCAGACCGGCCTGTTAGCGTAGAATTTAGACCCGCCTTGCAACGAAACGGGTTTCACATTTTCACGGTGGCCTGGGAGATCTACTTAGCTCCAATAGGCCGATGTCACATTGTCATGACCTAGCCGAAAGGGCAAAGCTATATTGGCTTACATGTAATTATGATAAAGTAAGATTATAGATCTGACCTCATCGGCCTTCATCAACATGTTAATGTCAATTAATGGCGTCAGCCGATGAGGGATAAAAGAGATAACTACACTAGCTAATACTCTAGTGCAAACCTGTATGAATTGGTTGGCTAATATAAATATACTGATCATAAGCATACCCTAAAGAGTAATTTATAATAAACATATTTATATATACTGACCCACCCATACAAGTGGCAAATATATATAAAAACATTATGGTAATCACATGTACTAGATAAGACTGGCTGAAACCCCAGTACTATCCTTAATTACAATCAGAAAACAGGCTTTGAATTAGATCTCAAAACAGGACTAAGGTCGATGGCAACTCAGAGTGTGAATTGAGATTTAACACAAAGAAAATCAAGTCGCCGATTGCTTTTGGGGATGGTAGATGCATTGAAGGATTTAAATAAGCATAATAATTAGACCCACGTCGGTAATAAACCCTAAAACGAGTCAATTGCTGGCGAAGCGTAATTAAGATACTTGCCAAAATCATTCAAAACATGATAAACAACGATCACATCATCGAGGCTTAACGTGTCTAAAACGACACGTTAACCCCGACGATGTAGATCGTCGGGTATGAGTTCTTACCTCTGCTCTGGGGAAGCAAGAACTCGTCAAGAACTAACCTCTTGCGAGGGTTGGCGATGCGCCGAAAGTAGATTAAACAAGATTGATTGTTGTATTGTGTTGTGAGAGAGTTTCTATGTACAAACTACCGGGATATTTATACCCGAGATTACAACATTGTCCAGATAGGACACGATCTTATCTACAACTTAACAAACAAGTCTTTGCGACAAACTTTTGCCATAGATTAGATCTAAACCTACTTGATCTACAAGATACAATTGCCTAAAACCGAGCCTTATATCTCTATTTGTCAATCTCCTTGAAGCTTATCCTGAGCCCAAACCAAGCCCATGCTAACTCTAGTAACCTCCTGTCTCCGTCGGCCAATGTTGGCGCAGAATTTCGACCCGTCCAGCAACCAAACGGGTTCCGCGTTACCACGGCGGCCTGGGAGATCTGCTTAGCTCCAGTACAGGTCCAAATGGCTTGCCTAGTCGTAAGTAGAGCGTGCCAGTTGATTTGATCTGCAATCAACAAGAAACAAGCGAACCAAGTCAGAAAACAATGGCCGATCGGTCGATAGACCGATGACACATTGTCATAGCCCAGCCGATAGGGCAAAGCTGTATCGGCTCACTTAGAAAATGAGTAAGATATGAATCTAATCTTATCGGCCTTCATTGATACATAGATCTCAACTAATAAAATCGGCCGATAAGGATGACTAAGATAACTACACCAGCTAGTACTCTAGTGCAACCTTATACGAGCCAATCGGCCAATATAAACGCATCAACCATAAAGAAATCTTAAGACTACTTCACAATTGACACATTTATACTCATCGATCTGCACATATAAGTGGCAAACATATGCAATTAATATAAAGCAATCACATATGTTAGGTAAGACCGGCTAAAACCCCGGTACTATCCTTAATTACAATCGAAAACAGGCTTTGTGTTAGATCTCAAAACAGGACTAAGGTCGATAGCAACTCAAAGTATGAATTGAGACTTAACGCAAAGAAAATCAAGCTGTCGATTGCTTTTGGGGATGACAGATGCATTGAATAATCTAGCCAAGTATGAAAATTAAACCATCGTCGGCAATAAACCCTAAAGCGAGTAAACCGCTGGCAAGGCTTAATCGAGATACCCGTCAAAACTACCCAAGACATGATAATCGACGATCACATCATCGAGGCTTAACGTGTCTAAAGCGACACGCTAGCCCCGACGATGCAGATCGTCGGGAACGAGTTCTTACCTCTGCTCCGAAGAAGCAAGAACTCGCTGAAGAAGACCTCTTGCGAGGGTTGGCGATGCGCCGAAAGTAGATTGAACTGGTTTTTGTGTGATTGATTCGAGAGAGTTTACATGTACAAACTATCGGGATATTTATACCCGAGGTTACAACAGAACCCTTGTAGGGCACGATCTTATCTACAACTAACAAACAAGTCTTTGCGGCAGACTCTGGCCACAGATTAGATCTAAACTACCTAATTTACAAGATACAATCGCCTAAAACCGAGCTTTATCTCTATTTGGCAACTTCCTTGAAGCTTGCTTCGAGCCCAGACCAAGCCCACGTTGATACTGTCAACTCACAACCCGTATCGGCCCATGACCAAACCAAATCCGTATCGGCCGATATGCCCTTTATAGCAACACTCCCCAAGTCCGATACGGTTACCGGGTCCGATACGAAGCTTGGTCCGACTCCAACTTAATCCTTCTTCTCTGCTTCGGTTTCCTCTTTCCTTTCCAAGTCGATTACCAAAATCCGTCGTCAACACATGCCCCCCAATTCCGCTTCATTATATAATGTGGCGGAATTAGCTCCAGGGAACTCATCGACTCTTTGCTAGGTCTAACCTGAAAACCGCACAGATCCAGATTCGAACCCTCTCGTCGCCGATTCAACAAACCCCTCGTGTTCTTCAATTCCGGCGACCCCTCGGCGCCTCGTCAACATCGACCCCCTTCACAGCGACCCCTCCAACGACAACGATGGCCTCCGCCCCGTTCTACGCCTCCGAGATCCCTGCGGTAAGTCGATTCCTTCAAAACCCGCATTATTATCATTTCCGCCGATTTCCCAAATTAGGTCTTTACTTTCCGCCCACCTCAAGCCTTATATTCTCATCGTTGTTCTCACGATTTAGGTCTTCAAGAACCAAATCTTGATTCCCACCGACGATAAATCCCATCGCTTCCTCTTGGGCCCCATGGGCGACTGCGACCCAACCTGGCTCATCAACGCCGAGACAGACAGAATCCCTTTCAGACAAGCCAAGCCCACTGTCTCGGCGTGGAAGCACACCTTCAGATCATGGCCATCAAAGCTAACTGGATATAGGACTTGGCACAAAAGGATCGCTGCCGTCAAACAAGTCCACTGGGATGAGATCGGAATCGGCCAATGCATAACTCTGTCCCTGGCCGATACCAAGAAGAATGAACCATTAATGTCAGCCGCCAGCTACTTCTGGTCAAGTACCTTGAACGCTTTTATGTTCAAGCAAGGTCCGATGACCCCAACCCTTATAGATATCAAGGTACTCACAGGATTGGATATCAGCTCTGAGATCAACCCCTTCAGCCTCCTGGTAAACAGCAGTCACAAGTTGAAGACCAAGAAAATCGGAGGCTGGTCCGGATATATCTCTGAACATATGGAACAAGGATCGGTCTCAGAGCGAGAACACGTAGCTTTCCTGACATTGTGGTTGGAAAGATTTGTCTTTTGCGGGTCAACCTGCGGCCCCACTACAAATTGTCAACACTTGGCCCAAGCTTTGGTCGACAAGAAACAAATCCCCTTAGGCCGATACCTTCTAGGAGCTGTATATCGGCTACTCCATGTTTCCACACAAGACTTGATGCTGAAACAGACTGTGGCTCATGGAGGACCATGGTGGTTCGTTCAACTCTGGCTAACCATATACACCAACACCATGGTTGATCGGCCACCTCTATCAGATTCTCGCTTTCCATCCAAATACGCCGATCATGAAGACCCCAGGAACAGAAGATGCATGTCCTACGGGGAAGCAGCCTCCATCTACCCCGGCGCAGATCAATCGGCCGATGACATGGCTGTGTGGTTCATCCGCTTCTTCACCGGCCCTCCATCAGCCAAGATGGATATGTTTGTCTACACATCGGACCGATACTTTGAGCTTCCAGATGATCTGCAACTGAGCTTAATAAATGATGACATGGAATCAAGGGAACTATTCATGATCGGCCTTACTCCATGCCTGCTCCCAGTAGGCGTCTTTCAGGGAAGGAGCACCAGCTTATCTTATGAGTTTTACACCCCAATGACAGCTGCTAGACAATGCGGGCTCGGGCAACTTCCCATCAGCTTGCATCTGCATAAGCTCCTAGAGAGCAGATGCACAGTCCCATCAGCCCTGATCATGAACAAAGCAATGGAGATCGAGCTCCCTAATCTTGGTGACTGCGATCGGCTGCATCTGAGTGCCTTCGTGCACATTAACTTCCAAACTTGGTGGCAAGAGTGGGCCGCTCACGTCTTTCATCAATCGGCCAGGTTCTATGTGACAGAACTTATCCAAGGCATCAGCCCTCAAGTCCCGGATGAGCCGATCCCATCTGTGAGCAACAGTGGACGGAAGATTTTCTACACTCAAGCCATAGCTCCATCGGGGTCAACCGTCTTGGAATCCATCATCGGCCTCACTGCCCCAAAAGTGGCATCGCTTCTTCAAGGCCCGACGCTTAAAGAAAACCCCAAGAGGAAAGCGCCGGCCAAAGGCAAATCGCAGAAAGCCAGCAAGAAGGCCAGAGCTGATGACCAAGCCGATGCCGAAGAACTAGACCCCTCCTTGGAAGAATTCCTCGAAGAACAAGTGATGGAGGAGGAGGTCGATGCAGCAGCGGCTGATACCCACGAAGAAGAAAATCCATCAGCCGAAACCACCCAAGAGCCATCGGCCGAAACCGCTGAGATCCCACCGGCCGATGACCAAGATGATGCCCCACAACCAAGAAGGACTAGGCACGCAGTTCGCAAGGTCAACATACTCTCTTCTTTGTATTTGCATAATCTTCTTGCACTGTCACATTTTAACTTCCTATCCTTTTCAGGCTGCGGTGTCGTCTGTATTGAAGGAAAGAACTCAATCGGCCCCTATGCCAAGATCCAAGAAAACAACTTTACAACGACGCGAACGGGCCAAGGCTCGATTGAGAACCCCTTCTCCTTCTCCACCACCCTCTCCGACCGTCTCGGTAAGAATCAATTGTTTGCATAATTTTTCTAACCACATAACCCTACTCACCAATTTCCTGCTTTTTCAGCCTAGGGCTCCATCACCTTCACCACATCGGCCAGCCCCCTCGCCTGTTACGTCAACAAAGCAAAAGAAGGCCGATGTAAGCACTACCAACGCTTCAACACAGGTAACCATGATTACCCTGATCCTCTTTCTGCCGATTCCTGATTAACAAGGCTAACCTCGATCCATGTTGATATCTGCAGAACCTAGCCGATATGTTCTCCTTCGATATCGGCCAGTTCCTTGATGACGAGGATAAGGAACTACCCAGCGCAGCCAGGGCACCGATCTCTGATGACTTGAAGAATCGGCTGACCGACATTGGGAATCGGCTAGAAGCCTCGCTGGAGTGTTTGGTAGAAGACTGCTCCTCCATCAGAGTCAGGGTACAAGAAATCCAAGACGAACTGCCCGAAGACCTGATGGAAATCCTTACGCCGGCCATCTTCCTAGAACAATACCGATTCAAGCTTTTCAGAGCAAAGGAAAGACTTGCAGAGCGGCGACAGCGCGAACAACTGGAATCGGCTCTGTCCGCTAGCAAAGCTCAAGTGAATGCCGATAAGACTATGTTGGATGAGCTGGCGGTGGAGCCGATCGTGCTGAAAGATAAGCTTGAAGAACTCCGTCGCCTCGAGGCAGAGCTAGAATCTAAACTGACCGCTACACGCCAAGAAATCCAGAAAGTCGAAGCCGGGATAGCTGCATCACCCAAAATCATAGAAGATCAGACGGCAAAGCTCAAGGCATCGGCCAAGTACCTCGCGACCCTAAGCAAGTCGCTGAAACCAATCCCGGAGACGATAGCCGATGATGCCCAGGCTATCGAAGACGTTGAGCAAATCCGTCGTAAAGCCATTGCTGCTATTGCAGACTTCATAGGGTGATGTAGCACATGCTATTTCTGTACTTATCGGCCATGCAGCCGAATTTGTTTTGATAATTTTGATAATTCCAGCCTAATTTATTGATTCTGAAATCCTCTCACCCTTTATCGGCCATGCAGCCGAATTCGTTTTGAACATTCCAGACATATATCTCTTTAACACGAACAATCCCATTATAAACAATCTCATCGGCCGGAGAGCCGAAGTCAATCGCCAAACTGAAGGATCCTTGAAGATTTTGAAAATTCCTTGAAAAATTCCTGTATATATGCCCCCCAAATTTTGGAAGATGAGGGCTCATATTCTGAAATTTGAACTAAGGGCAATAGTATTTATCGGCCATCCAAAGACGATGTTTGACTACATCGGCTGTTATCATAAATCGGCTAGAGGGCCGATCATGAGTCAATCCAGATACTGGGATGATATTGTTTCAAGTATTTGCCATTGAGAGCTCGTCCATAAATCTCGCCATCTAATCCCTTGAGCAAATAGGCATTGTGAGGAACACATCGATGAATTAGAAAAGGGCATTCCCAATTAGGTGACCACTTGCCGAATTTGTTATCTCTGGAGCCGATCGGCATTATCAATTTCCACACAAGGTCTCCTTCCTCAAACGATTTGGCAACAACCTTTTTATTATAATGACGGGCCACTCTATCTTTATCGCGCTTGATTTTCTCCAAGGCCCGTAATCGAACATGTGCCAAATCGTCCAATTCATCAACCATAAGATTATGGTACTCATCGGCTGTCAAGTCGTCTTGCAAAGCAATCCTTCTTGAGCCGATGGCGGTTTCCCACGGCAGTACAGCCTCATGCCGTAGACCAGCTGATAGGGAGGCACTTGGATTGCACCATGGCAAGCCATCCGATACGCCCAAAGGGAATCGGCCAGCGTTGTATGCCATTGTCTCGGCTGTTCGTCAATTTTCCTCTTGATTAATTTGATCAAAGACTTGTTGGAAGCCTCTGCCTGCCCATTAGCCTGCGCATAGTAAGGAGAAGAATTGAGTAATCTGATACCCATACTGTCAGCAAATTGGGCGAACTCATCGGACACGAAGATCGATCCCTGATCTGTGGTTATCGTCTGAGGTAACCCAAACCGATATATGATATGCTCCTTGACGAACTGAATAGCATCTTTGGAATCAACCTTCTTGAGAGGAACGGCCTCAACCCACTTTGTGAAGTAATCTGTAGCCACTAATATATACTTGTGCCCCTTACTTGATGGTGGGTTAATCTGGCCGATCATATCTATTCCCCATCCTCGAAACGGCCACGGCTTTATGATTGGATGCATAACCGATGCCGGTGCTCTCTGAATTGCTCCAAATTTCTGACAATCCTGACATCCTTTATAATACTTGAAGCAATCTTCTAGCATGGTTGGCCAAAAATATCCGACGCGCTTCATCAGCCATTTCATTTTATGGGCCGATTGATGGGTGCCACAAATCCCTTCATGTACTTCGCCCATAACGGTCTTAGCCTCCTCAGGACCTAGGCATTTGAGTAGGACACCATCAACCGTCCGATAATATAAGTTATCGTCCAATAAGACATAGTGTAAAACTTTATATTTCATTCTTCGTGACGCCGATTGGGAAGGGTTTCTCAAATACTCAATGATATCAAACCTCCAATCATCGGCGTGCACGAGAGCAATCTGAATTGGAATGTCTTTAGTCATCGGCCTGTATCCCGATGCCCCCTGAGCTAAATCATTGGCTTCGAAATTCTGCTTCCTGGGTATGTGCCTCATCGTTACGATCCGGAAACCGTGTAATAACTCTGTGCACTCCTCATTGTAGACTTTGAGAATATCGTCTCTGCACTCATATTCCCCAGAAAGTTGATTAATTACTAGCTGTGAGTCACCAACGATTTCCACGGCATCGGCCTCGACTTCTTGTAACGACCGCAAGCCTTTAAGCACCGCTTCATATTCTGCTTGATTGTTGGTATAGTAAGGCTTGATGGTGAAGGCGAACTCAAAACTTGCCCCCCGAGGGGATATGATGACTAGGCCGATACCGCAACCATGTCTGCAGACGGATCCATCGAAATATAACGTCCACGGCACAATGTCTGCATATGCAACTGAGTCATCTCTATGTTGAACGATAAAATCGGCCAGGGCTTGTCCTTTGATCGCTTTGTCCGATTCATATCGAAGATCAAACTCTGTTAAAGCAAAGATCCACTTCCCGACTCGTCCTTTCAGCACGGGGGCCGATAGCATGTATTTCATCACATCGGCCTTGCTCACCACTATGCACTCGTTGGAAAGCAGGTAATGCCTCAATTTAGTACATGAAAAATATAAACAAAGGCATAATTTCTCCACCGGCGTGTACCTGGTCTCAGCGTCTAACATTCTCCTGCTGAGATAAAAAATAGCTCTTTCCTTGCCGTTAACATCTTGAACCAAGACTGAGCCGATGGATTTCTCATCGGCTGACGAGTACAATTTGAATGAGACTCCTTTTTGTGGAGGCATTAAGACCGGCGGAGAAGTTAAATATTCTTTGATATCGTCCAGCGCTTTCTGTTGCTTATCACCCCATATGAACTCTTCGTCGTCCTTTATCTTCAACAGTGGAGTGAATGGCTCTATACGGCCTGACAAATTTGATATAAAACGCCGGACGAAATTGATCTTGCCAAGCAGAGACTGTAACTTGGTCTTGTTTTCTGGAGGCTTGATTTTCTTGATGGCATCGATGTTCTTCCGTGTGATTTCAATCCCCCTTTCATGGACCAAGAAACCCAAAAACTGACCGGCCGATACACCGAAGGCACATTTGTTAGGGTTCAACTTTAAACCATATGTCCTTGCCCTTTCTAGTACCTTGCGTAAATCGGCCAAGTGCGTATCATGTTCTCTTGATTTCACGACGACATCGTCTATATAGACTTCAATCAGAGAGCCGATAAGATCGTGAAAAATGTAATTCATAGCCCTCTGATACGTAGCTCCAGCATTCTTCAAGCCAAATGTCATGACGACCCATTCATATAGGCCGATTGCCCCCGGGCACCTGAAGGCTGTCTTGTGAATGTCCTCTTTAGCCATAAAGATCTGATTATAACCCGCATTGCCGTCCATGAAACTGATGATCTTATGCCCAGAAGCAGCGTCGACGAGCAAATCGGCCAACGGCATAGGGTACTCATCTTTGGGCGTTGCCTTATTTAGATCTCTGAAATCGATACATACCCTTAGCTTGCCGTTCTTTTTCAACACCGGAACTATGTTGGAGACCCACTCCGCGTATCGGCAGGGCCTGATAAAGTTGGCGTCGTAAAGTCTTGTGATCTCTGCTTTTATGGCTTCGTGCATATCGGCCTTAAACCTCCGAGGAGCTTGCTTAAAAGGCCGATAGCCTTGTTTGATTGGTAGCCGATGTTCTACGATCGATCGGCTTAATCCAGGCATCTCATGGTATTCCCATGCAAAACAATCTCTGAATTCTTTCAAAAGATCTATCAAATTATTCTTATATTCCTTTGGCAAATTAGTGCTTACATACGTCGGCCTAGGCCTATCACCTATTCCTAT
>BDMV01000011.1:36662360-36673674 GCA_008326285.1 Oryza officinalis | reverse complement strand
AACACATGCCCCCCAATTCCGCTTCATTATATAATGTGGCGGAATTAGCTCCAGGGAACTCATCGACTCTTTGCTAGGTTTAACCTGAAAACCGCACAGATCCAGATTCGAATCCTCTCGCCGCCGATTCGACAAACCCCTCGTGTTCTTCAATTCCGGCGACCCCTCGGCGTCTCGTCAACTTCGACCCCCTTCACAGCGACCCCTCCAACGACAACGATGGCCTCCGCCCCGTTCTACGCCTCCGAGATCCCTGCGGTAAGTCGATTCCTTCAAAAACCCGCATTATTATCATTTCCGCCGATTTCCCAAATTAGGTCTTTACTTGCTGCCCCCCTTAGGCCTTATATTTTCATCGTCGTTCTCACGATTTAGGTCTTCAAGAACCAAATCCTGATTCCCACCGACGATAAGTCCCATCGCTTCCTCTTGGGCCCCATGGGCGACTGCGACCCAACCTGGCTCATCAACGCCGAAACAGACAGAATTCCTTTCAGGCAAGCCAAACCCACTGTCTCGGCGTGGAAGCACACCTTCAGGTCATGGCCATCAAAGCTAAACGGATATAGGACCTGGCACAAAAGAATCGCTGCCGTCAAACAAGTCCACTGGGACGAGATCGGAATCGGCCAATGCATAACTCTGTCCCTGGCCGATACCAAGAAGAATGAGCCATTAATTTCAGCCGCCAGCTACTTCTGGTCAAGTACCTTGAACGCCTTTATGTTCAAGCAAGGTCCGATGATCCCAACCCTCATAGATATCAAGGTACTCACAGGATTGGATATCAGCTCCGAGATCAACCCCTTCAGCCTCCTAGTAAACAGCAGCCACAAGTTGAAGACCAAGAAAATCGGAGGCTGGTCCGGATATATCTCTGAACATATGGAACAGGGATCTGTCTCAGAGCGAGAACACGTAGCTTTCCTGACATTGTGGTTGGAGAGATTTGTCTTTTGCGGGTCAACCTGCGGCCCCACTACAAACTGTCAACACTCGGCTCAAGCTTTGGTCGACAAGAGACAAATCCCCTTAGGCCGATACCTTCTAGGAGCTGTATATCGGCTACTCCATGTTGCCACACAAGACCTGATGCTGAAACAGACTGTGGCTCATGGAGGACCATGGTGGTTCGTTCAACTCTGGCTAACCATATACACCAACACCATGGTTGATCGGCCACCTCTATCAGATTCCCGCTTTCCATCCAAATATGCCGATCACGAAGACCCGAGGGACAGAAGATGCATGTCGTACGGGGAAGCAGCCTCCATCTACCCCGGCGCAGATCAATCGGCCGATGATATGGCTGCATGGTTCATCCGCTTCTTCACCGGCCCTCCATCAGCCAGGATGGATATGTTTGTCTATACATCGGACCGAGACTTCGAGCTTCCAGACGACTTGCAACTGAGCTTAATAAATGACGACATGGAATCAAGGGAATTGTTCATGATCGGCCTTACTCCATGCCTGCTTCCAGTAGGTGTCTTTCAGGGAAGGAGCACCAGCTTGTCTTATGAGTTTTACACCCCAATGACAGCTGCTAGACAATGCGGGCTCGGACAACTTCCCATCAGCTTGCATCTTCATAAGCTCCTAGAGAGCAGAGGCACAGTCCCATCGGCCCTGATCATGAACAAAGCAATGGAAGTCGAGCTCCCTCATCTCGGTGACTGCGATCGGCTGCATCTGAGTGCCTTCGTGCATATTAACTTCCAAACCTGGTGGCAAGAGTGGGCCGCTCACATCTTTCATCAATCGGCCAGGTTCTACGTGACAGAACTTATCCAAGGCATCAGCCCTCAAGTCCCGGATGAGCCGATTCCATCTGTGAGCAACAGCGGACGAAAGATCTTCTACGCTCAAGCCATAGCTCCATCGGGGTCGACTGTTTTAGAGTCTATCATCGGCCTTACTGCCCCAAAAGTGGCATCACTTCTCCAAGGTCCGATGCTTAAAGAAAACCCCAAGAGGAAGGCACCGGCCAAAGGCAAATCGCAGAAAGTCAGCAAGAAAGCCAGAGCTGATGACCAAGCCGATGCTGAAGAGCTAGACCCCTCCTTAGAAGAATTCCTCGAAGAACAAGTGATGGAGGAGGAGATCGACGCAGCAGCGGCCGATGCAGACAAAGAAGAAAACCCATCGGTCGAAACCACCCAAGAGCCATCGGCCGAAGCTACGGAGATCCCACCGGCCGATGACCAAGATGACGCCCCGCAACCAAGAAGAACCAGACATGCAGTTCGCAAGGTCAATAAAATCCCTTCTCTGTGTTTACATAATCCCTTTGTACTGTCATATTTTAACCTCATATCCTTTTCAGGCTGCGGTGTCATCTGTATTGAAGGAAAGAACTCAATCGGCCCCTATGCCAAGATCCAAGAAAACAACTTTACAACGACGCGAACGAGCCAAGGCACGATTAAGAACCCCTTCTCCTTCTCCACCGCCCTCTCCGACTGTCTCGGTAAGAATTGATTTTTTTCATTATTTCTTTAATCTCATAGCCCTATTCACCAATTTCCTGCTTTTCAGCCTAGGGCTCCATCACCTTCACCACATCGGCCAGCCCCCTCGCCTGCTGTGTCGTCAAAGCAAAGGGAGGCCGATGCGATCACCACCAATGCTCCAACACAGGTAACCATGATCACTCTGATCCTCTTTCTGCCGATTCCTGACTAACAAGACTAACTTCAACCCATGTTGATACTTGCAGAACCTAGCCGACATGTTTTCCTTCGATATCGGCCAGTTCCTTGATGATGAGGATAAGGAAATACCCAGCGCAGCCAAGGCACCAATCTCCGACGATCTGAAGAACCGGCTGACTGACATTGGGAATCGGCTAGAAGCCTCGCTGGAGTGCTTGGTAGAAGACTGCTCCTCCATCAGAGTCAGGGTACAAGAAATCCAAGACGAACTGCCCGAAGACCTGATGGAAATCCTTACGCCGGCCATCTTCCTGGAACAGTACCGATTCAAGCTTTTCAGAGCAAAGGAAAGACTTGCAGAGCGACGACAGCGCGAACAAATGGAATCGGCTCTGTCCGCTAGCAAAGCTCAGGTGAATGCCGATAAGACCAGGTTGGATGAGCTAGCGGTGGAGCCGATCGTGCTGAAAAATAAGCTTGAAGAACTCCGTCGCCTCGAGGCAGAGCTAGAATCGAAGCTATCCGCTACACGCCAAGAAATCCAGGAAGTCGAAGCCGGGATAGCTGCATCGCCCAAGATCATAGAAGACCAGACGGCAAAGCTCAAGGCATCGGCCAAGTACCTCGCAACCCTGAGCAAGTCACTGAAACCAATCCCAGGGACGATGGCCGATGATGCCCAGGCTATCGAAGACGTTGAGCACATCCGTCGTAAGGCCATTGCTGCTATTGCAGACTTCATTGGGTGATGTAGCACATGTTATTTCTACAATGTAGAACCGTACACCTTATCGGCCATGCAGCCGAATTTGTTTCGATAATTCCAGCTTAATTTATTGATTCTGAAATCCTCTTTACCCTTTATCGGCCGTGCAGCCGAACTGTTTTGAAAATTCCAACCATATGTATCTTCAAGATGAACAATCCGATTATACGCAATCTCATCAGCCAGATAGCCGAAGTCAATCGCCAAACTGAACAATCTGTGAAAATTCCTGCATAAACCATCGCATCGGCCAGCAAGCCGAAGTCTTCTGATAATTCCTTGAAAATTCCTGTATGTAATGATGCCCCCCAAATTTTGGAAGATGAGGGCTCATGTTCTGAAATTTGAACTAAGGGCGATAGTATTTATCGGCCATCTAGAGACGATGTTTGACTACATCGGCTGTTATCATAAATCGGCTAGGGGGCCGATCATGAATCAATCCAGATACTGGGATAATACCGTTTCAAGTATTTGCCATTGAGAGCTCGTCCATAAATCTCGCCATCTAATCCCTTGAGCAGATAGGCATTGTGAGGAACACATCGATGAATTAGAAAAGGGCCTTCCCAATTAGGTGACCACTTGCCGAATTTGTTATCTCTGGAGCCGATCGGCATTATCAATTTCCACACAAGGTCTCCTTCCTCAAACGATTTGGCAACAACCTTTTTATTATAATGACGGGCCACTCTATCTTTATCGCGCTTGATTTTCTCCAAGGCCCGTAATCGAACATGTGCCAAATCGTCCAGTTCATCAACCATAAGATTATGGTACTCATCGGCTGTCAAGTCGTCTTGCAAAGCAATCCTTCTTGAGCCGATGGCGGTTTCCCACGGCAGTACAGCTTCATGCCCATAGACCAGCTGATAGGGAGGCACTTGGATTGCACCATGGCAAGCCATCCGATACGCCCAAAGGGAATCGGCCAGCGTTGTATGCCATTGTCTCGGCTGTTCGTCAATTTTCCTCTTGATTAATTTGATCAAAGACTTGTTGGAAGCCTCTGCCTGCCCATTAGCCTGCGCGTAGTAAGGAGAAGAATTGAGTAATCTGATGCCCATACTGTCAGCAAATTGGACGAACTCATCGGACACGAAGATCGATCCCTGATCTGTGGTTATCGTCTGAGGTAACCCAAACCGATATATGATATGCTCCTTGACGAACTGAATAGCATCTTTGGAATCAACCTTCTTGAGAGGAACGGCCTCAACCCACTTTGTGAAGTAATCTGTAGCCACTAATATATACTTGTGCCCCTTACTTGATGGTGGGTTAATCTGGCCGATCATATCTATTCCCCATCCTCGAAACGGCCACGGCTTTATGATTGGATGCATAACCGATGCCGGTGCTCTCTGAATTGCTCCAAATTTCTGACAATCCTGACATCCTTTATAATACTTGAAGCAATCTTCTAGCATGGTTGGCCAAAAATATCCGACGCGCTTCATCAGCCATTTCATTTTATGGGCCGATTGATGGGTGCCACAAATCCCTTCATGTACTTCGCCCATAACGGTCTTAGCCTCCTCAGGACCTAGGCATTTGAGTAGGACACCATCAACCGTCCGATAATATAAGTTATCGTCCAATAAGACATAGTGTAAAACTTTATATTTCATTCTTCGTGACGCCGATTGGGAAGGGTTTCTCAAATACTCAATGATATCAAACCTCCAATCATCGGCGTGCACGAGAGCAATCTGAATTGGAATATCTTTAGCCATCGGCCTGTATCCCGATGCCCCTTGAGCTAAATCATTGGCTTCGAAATTCTGCTTCCTGGGTATGTGCCTCATCGTTACGATCCGGAAACCGTGTAATAACTCTGTGCACTCCTCATTATAGACTTTGAGAATATCGTCTCTGCACTCATACTCCCCAGAAAGTTGATTAATTACTAGCTGGGAGTCACCAATGATTTCCACGGCATCGGCCTCGACTTCTTGTAACAACTGCAAACCTTTAAGCACCGCTTCATATTCTGCTTGATTGTTGGTATAATAAGGCTTGATAGTGAACNGTGTGTTCCAAGGCAGAAATACCAGTCTATCCTACGAGTTCTATAACCCCATGGTAACTGAAAGGCAATGCGGGCTTGGTCAACTTTCTATCGGCCAGCACTTCCATCGGCTCCTAGAGAGCAGGGGTACTGTCCCATCGGCCCTGGTTATGAGCAAGGTTCTAGAAACCAGGGTTCCAAATCTGGGAGATAGTGACCGATTATGGCTGAGTCCCTTCATCCACATCTCCTTCCAATCATGGTGGCAAGAATGGGCTTCTCATCTCTTCCATCAATCGGCCAGATTTTATTTGACAGAACTCATTGATAACATCAGTCCTCAGGTCCCTGACTCCCCAATACCATCAGTCAGCAACAGCGGGCAAAAGATAACTTATGCTCTGATATTGGCTCCGTCAGGCAAGTCTATCATGGAATCAACTATCGGCCTCACCGCTCCAAAAGTATCATCATTGCTCCAAGGGCCGATAGCCAAAGAAACTCCTAAGAGGAAAGCGCCAGTAAAAGAAAAGACCCAAAAAATTGGCAAGAAACCTAGGACTGACGACCAGGCCAATCTGGATGAGCTAGATCCCTCCATTGAAGAATTCCTCGAAGACCAAGTTATGGAGGAGGAGGTCGATGCAGCAGTCGTCGATCTGCCTGAAGAAGATCCATCGGCCAAGACCGCTAAAGTGCCATCGGCCAAATCAGCTAAAGACCCATCGGCCATGACCACAATGGTTCCACCGGCCGATGACCCAGCCGATGCCGCTCAACCAAGGAGAACCAGGCATGCAGTCCGCAAGGTTCGTATGATCCCTTTCCTGAATTCGTATGATCTCCCTCTGCTGGCATGTCATACCTTGATCCTTCACAGGTCCTTGCATCGTCTCTATTGAAGGAACGAACTCAATCGGTCATGCTGCCCCGGACTAAGAAAGCCACCCTACAAAGGCGCGAGCAAGCTAAGGCCCGATTGAGAACACCTTCTCCTTCTCCACCGACCTCTCCGACTGCTTCGGTAAGAGTTAGTCCTTTGCCTCGACCCTCTAATAATATGGATCTGATCACCACTTTCTTGCCTTTCCTCAGCCGCGAGCTCCATCTCCTGCACCACATCGGCCGACTCCCTCGCCCACCGGCTCAGGTCGACAAAAGACGACCGATGCAAGCGCAGCCGATGCGCCATCACAGGTAAACCAGACCACCTCGGATCCTGTATTGATTTCTTGCCTGTCTGGGTTAACCATGCTCTGCCTTGATGTTTGCAGAACTTAGCCGATATGTTTTCTTTTGATATCGGCCAATTTCTTGACGATGAGGACAAAGAGCCGCCCAGCACAGCCAAAGCATCAATTTCTGAGGAGTTGAAGAACCGGCTGTCCGACATCGCTAATCGGCTGGAGGCATCATTGGAGTCACTGGTGGAGAACTGCAACCCTGTCAGGAGCAGGGTTCAAGAAATCCAAAACCAATTACCTGAAGACCTGATGGAAGTCTTGAAGCCAGCCATCTTCTTGGAGCAATACCACTTCAAGCTTCACAGAGCTAAGGAGAGGATCGCGGAGAGGCGGGAACGTGAGGGCTTGGAATCGGCCTTGACCGCCAGCAAAGCTCAAGTCAACTCTGATAAAATCAGGCTGGATGAGCTGGCTGTTGAGCCGATTATCTTAAAGAATAGGCTTGAAGAACTCCGCCGCCTCAAAGCAGATCTGGTGTCACAGCTAGAAGCAGCTCGTAAGGAGATCCAAGAGGTTGAAGCTGGGATAGCTACATCGCCAAAGGCCCTAAAAGATCAGACGACAAAGCTGAAGGCCAAATAGCTTGCGACCCTGAGTAAATCTTTGAAGCCGATCCTAGGGTCGACGGCCAACGATGCCCAGACAATAGAAGATATAGATCAAATCCGTCGTAAGGCCATTGCAGCTATCGAAAACTTCATAGGATGATGTATTTTTATCCTAATTATTGTAAAAGTAACTTTGTCTTCGAGTAACATACAGTTTATCGGTTGAAAATTTTTGTAAGTCCATAAATTTCCATAAATTTGACTCCTTCCGGCAAACTTGAAGTGCAAAAGACTTTGAATCCATCCGATAAACCTGAAGAATCACTTAGTATATATATGCCCCCCAAATTTTGGAAGATGAGGGCTCATGTTATAAAATTTGAACTAAGGGCGATAATGTATATCGGCCATCTAAAGGCGATGCATAACACATCGGCTATTATCACGAATCGGCTGGCAAACTGATCATGAGTCGATCCAGACGCTGGGATAGTATCTCTTTAAGTATTTTCCATTAAGAGCACTACCATAAATTTCTCCATCTAACCCTTTCAACAAATAGGCATTGCGAGGAACACATTGATGAATCTGAAAAGGACCTTCCCAATTAGGTGACCACTTGCCGAATTTATTATCTCTAGAACCAATCGGCATTATTAATTTCCAAACAAGATCCCCTTCCTCAAACGACTTGGCAACAACTTTTTTGTTGTAATGACGAACAACTCTATCGTTATCACGCTTGATTTTTTCCAAGGCCCGCAATCGGACGTGTGCCAAATCATCTAACTCATCAACCATAAGATTATGGTACTCATCGGCCGTCAAGTCATCTTGCAAGGCAATCCTTCTTGAGCCGATGTTAGTTTCCCATGGCAGAACAGCTTCGTGTCCATAAACCAACTGATATGGTGGCACTTGGATTGCACCATGACAAGCCATCTGATACGCCCAAAGGGAATCGGCCAGCGTTGTATGCCATCGTCTTGGCTGTTCATCAATCTTTCTCTTGATCAGCTTGATCAAGGTCTTGTTGGAAGCTTCTGCCTGGCCATTAGCTTGCGCATAATATGGAGAAGAATTTAACAGCTTGATGCCCATGCTGTCGGCGAACTCAACAAACTCATCGGACACGAAAATTGATCCCTGATCTGTAGTCAATGTTTGTGGTAATCCAAACCGATATATAATATGCTCTTTGACAAACTAAATTGCATCCTTGGAATCAACCTTCTTGAGAGGGATGGCCTCAACTCACTTTGTGAAGTAGTCTGTAGCCACTAAGATATATTTGTGTCCTTTACTTGACGGTGGATTAATCTGTCCGATCATGTCTATACCCCATCCTCGAAACGGCCACGGCTTTATGATTGGATGCATAGCCGATGCCGGTGCTTTCTGAATTGCTCCAAACTTTTGGCAATCTTGACATCCTTTATAGTACTTGAAACAAACCTCAAGTATTGTTGGCCAAAAATATCCAACGCGCTTCAAAAGCCATCTCATTTTATGGGCCGATTGATGGGTTCCACAAATGCCTTCATGCACCTCGCTCATAGCAACTTTGGCCTCCTCAAGGCCTAAGCATTTAAGCATGACACCACCAATCGTTCGATAGTATAGGTCGTCCTCTAACAACACATAATGTAGGACTCTGTATTTCATCTTTCGTGACGCCGATTGGGAAGGATTTCTCAAATAATCAATAATAGCAAACCTCCAATCATCGGCATCCACGGCAGCAATTCGTACTTCAACATCTTTTACCATCGGCCTGTATCCTGATGCCCCCTGAGCTAGGTCATTGGCTTCAAAATTCTGCTTCCTGGGTATATGCCTCATTGTCACAATCTTGAAGGCCTGAAGCAACTCCTTGCATTCTTCATTGTAAACCCTAAGAATATCATTCCTACATTCATACTCCCCAGAGAGCTGATTGATGACCAACTGTGAATCGCCAATGATTTCCACGGAATCGGCCTCGACCTCTTGTAACAATTGCAAGCCTTTGAGCACAGCTTCGTATTCTGCTTGATTATTTGTATAATAAAGCTTGATGGTAAAGGCAAACTCGAAGCTTGCCCTCCGAGGGGATACGATGACTAGGCCGATACCGCATCCATGTCTGCAAACAGACCCATCAAAATACAGCGTCCGTGGCACAATTTCTGAATATGCAACTGAATCATCTCTGTGTTGAACAATAAAATCGGCCAGGGCTTGTCCTTTGATTGCTTTGGCCGATTCATATCTGAGGTCAAACTCTGTTAAGGCAAAAATCCACTTCCCAATTCTCCCTTTTAAAACGGGGGCCGATAGCATGTATTTCATCACATCGGCCNGGGCCGATGCGGGAGGTCCTGCTGGTAGGATTGTTGGAGGCCCTCTGCTTGATAGTGCCTGGGGGAGTACGGCCGATAGTGGTGATCCAGGTTCTGCGCGCCGTACTGCCCTGCAGTGTACTGCTGATAGCCTTGTGGCACGTTGTATGCAGCTTGAAGTGGAGGACTATTGAACGCCGGGGCTTGCGGTTGTCCGGCCGATGGTTGATGGACGGGAACTTGCTGCATCGGCTCAACCACCGGTTGCTTCCCCTTGGTCCATTGAGCGTACTGCTCCTCTGTGATGTGCTGAGGGCTTCCTCCCGCCTGCTTGGTGAGGACCAGCGGCAGGGTCATTGTTGGTTGCGCCGATGGAGGTGGCATCGGCGCTGTCGGCTGAGCCGTGCTCAGGTCGTTCCTCAAGGTCCGATAGGCAGGGAACTTATTTTCTGGCAGGTAAATCGGGCCTTGAGGCTTGTACTGATGGATTGAACCATCCAGGATCGACTTGACCGTATTGGTCAACGTGTTCACCAGGATCCCCGACTGGTTGACTAGCGCAGAGTGAACTGCGGAGTCGATTCGGTCTTGCAACGTCGGCGCCGCAGTGTCTTCAGTTTTGACGGCGTGATCGTGCGCCGCCGCCGACGTTCCCACTCCATCTCCAGAACTCGGCATGACCACCTTGGACTTTTGAATCAAGGTGCCCTGCCAAGTCCTAGAATATGTTTGCAGGTACATATTCTGGAACTGCGCGACCAGACTATCCATCTCAGCTTTTTGTTCTGCGCTGAGCTGGTCGGCGGTCACAGGAATGACGTTCTCCTCGACGATCTCGGCCTGCTTCGACATCTCGAGGTGCTCTTGCTACTGGTGATAAGCTTGTGTTCTTGAGGTCCCACCAGGCGTGCCAAAAGCGTGTTGGCGCAGAATTTCGACCCGTCCAGCAACCAAACGGGTTCCGCGTTACCACGGCGGCCTGGGAGATCTGCTTAGCTCCAGTGCAGGTCCAAATGGCTTGCCTAGTCGTAAGTAGAGCGTGCCAGTTGATTTGATCTGCAATCAACAAGAAACAAGTAAACCAAGTTAGAAAACAATGGCCGATCGGTCGACAGACCGATGACACATTGTCATAGCTCAACCGATAGGGCAAAGCTATATCGGCTCACTTAGAAAATGAGTATGACATGATTCTAATCTTATCGGCCTTCATTGATATGTAGATCTTAATTAATAATATCGGCCGATAAGAATGATAAAGGTAACTACACCAGCTAGTACTCTAGTGCAACCTTATACGAGCCAATCGGCCAATATAAATACATCAACCATAAAGAGATCTTAAGACTACTTCATGATCAACACATTTACACTTATCGATCCGCACATATAAGTGGCAAACATATGCAAGTAACATAAAGCAATCACATATGTTAGGTAAGACCGGCTAAAACCCCGGTACTATCCTTAATTACAATCGAAAACAGGCTTCGTGTTAGATCTCAAAACAGGACTAAGGTCGATAGCAACTCAAAGTGTGAATTGAGACTTAACGCAAAGAAAATCAAGTCATCGATTGTTTTTGGGGATGACAGATGCATTGAATAATCTAGCCAAGCATGCAAATTAAACCATCGTCGGCAGTAAACCCTAAAGCGAGTAAACCGCTGGCAAGGCTTAATCGAGATACCCGTCAAAACTATCCAAGAAATGATAATCGACGATCACATCATCGAGGCTTAACGTGTCTAAAGCGACACGCTAGCCCCG
>BDMV01000011.1:36645380-36657042 GCA_008326285.1 Oryza officinalis | reverse complement strand
TTGGTTGCTGGACGGGTCGAAATTCTGCGCCAACACGCTTTTGGCACGCCCAGTGGGACTTCATCAACACAAGCTTCTCACCAGCAACAAGGACACCTCGAGATGTCGAAGCAGGCCGAGATCGTCGAGGAGAACGTTATTCCTGTGACCGCCGACCAACTCAGCGCGGAACAAAAAGCTGAGATGGATAGTCTGGTCGCGCAGTTCCAGAATACGTACCTGCAAACATATTCTAGGACTCGGCAGGGCACCTTGATTCAAAAGTCCAAGGTGGTCATGCCGAGTTCTGGAGATGGAGCTGGAACGTCGGCGGCGGCGCACGATCACGCCGTCAAAACTGAAGACGCTGCATCGCCGACGTTGCAAGACCGAATCGACTCCGCAGTTCACTCTGCGCTAGTCAACCAGTCGGGGATCCTGGTGAACACGTTGACCAATACGGTCAAGTCGATCCTGGATGGTTCAATCCATCAGTACAAACCTCAAGGCCCGATTTACCTACCAGAAAATAAGTTCCCTGCCTATCGGACCTTGAGGAACGACCTGAGCACGGCCCAGCCGACAGCGCCGATGCCACCTCCATCGGCGCAACCAGCAACCACCCTGCCGCTGGTCCTCACCAAGCAGGCGGGAGGAGGCCCTCAGCACATCACGGAGGAGCAATACGCTCAATGGACCAAGGGAAAGCAACCGGTGGTTGAGCCGATGCAGCAAGTTCCTGTCCACCAGCCATCGGCCGGGCAACCGCAAGCCCTGGCGTTCAATAATCCTCCACTTCAAGCTGCATACAACGTGCCGCAAGGCTATCTGCAGTACACTGCAGGGCAGTACGGCACGCAGAACCTGGATCACCACTACCAGCCGTACTCCCCAAGGCACTATCAAGCAGAGGGCCTCCAACAATCCTACCAGCAGGACCTCCCGCATCGGCCCGCAGGATACTGGGCTGACATGATAGCCGAAGTGATGCGAGATCAATTCGGCTTGAAGCCCAAAGAGAACTCTACAGTGTATCGGCACCCGTATCCCGAGGAATTCGACAGGGTACCGTTGCCGAGCCGATACAAGATCCCGGATTTCTCCAAGTTTTCGGGACAGGACAACGTCTCAACATATGAGCACGTTAGCCGATTCTTAGCACAGTGCGGGGAAGCTTCGGCTGTCGAGGCGTTGAGGGTGAGGTTTTTCCCTCTGTCCTTATCAGGGTCTGCCTTCACATGGTTCTCTTCCTTGCCCTGCAATTCTATCAAAGGATGGATAGATCTGGAGAAGCAGTTTCATAGATACTTCTACAATGGCGTACAAGAGATGAAGCTGTCAGATCTGACTGCCATTAGGCAGCGAATGGATGAATCGGTCCCTGAGTACATACAAAGGTTCAGAGATATACGCAACAGATGTTATAGTCTCAGTCTGACCGATTCCCAGTTAGCCGACCTGGCATTTCAGGGATTGCTAGGGCCGATACGCGAGAGATTCTCCTCTCAGGAATTCGACAGCCTCGCTCAGCTGGCACAACGCGTATCGGCCCACGAGCAGCGATTCCAGGAGGCGAAGAAGTTCGCGAAAAGGGTTAACACTGTTTATCAGTACGCCTCCGACGATGAAGACGATGAAGACGCTGATGTCGACCTAGCCGAGTGGGCCCGGATGAAAAAATCAACAACTTGCCAATGGGCCAAGAGAGGAGATAAAGAAGATAAATATGATTTCGACATCAACAAGGCCGATAAGATATTTGACCTGCTGTTGCAAGAAAAGCAGATTCAGTTGCCAGTAGGTCACGTATTGCCATCGGCCGAAGACATCAAGAAGAGGAGATATTGCAAGTGGCATAATTCCTATTCACACCACACAAACGAATGCAAGATCTTCCGGCAACAAATTCAATCGGCCATCGAGCAGGGCAGAATAAAAATCGATGATGCCAAGCGGCCGATGAAGATTGAAGGCCACCCGTTCCCAGTCAACATGGTGCGGGCGGACAGGGCCGATGGCGGTGGTCATCGGACTAGCAAACGGCCTCATCAGACCTCTGAGGGTCTGATCAGAAAATACCAGCGGAGGCGGGAGGAACAAGCTCAAGACCAAGCCGATCAAGACAGCTCCTACGACCCACACTGGGAGTGCGAGTTTTTTCGCTTCTGCTGGAATGAAGGGATGAGGTTGCCATCTATCCAGGAGTGCCCTGCATGCAGTGGTACAGAAAATTCTTATCAGGGCAGCTCAGGCAGACAAACGCATCGGCCGGCCAAGCAAAGGAAATCCGTGCATGAAAGGCTGGGGCCGATGCACCAAGACCAACATGATGAAGATAAGGAGCAAGCCCAAAACCCCCAATGGTGCCCAAGCGATGTATTCACCAAGACACAGAAATGGCGGGTTCAGAGGCTGAGGAGGAAAGAGCAAATTCAAGAGCAACAAGCTGAAATTCCCCATCGGCCAACCAAGACCAGAAAAGAATGGAGAATAAAATCCACGGTGGCCAGGGCCGATGAGGGCACCTCCAATACAGCTCAGGGCTACTCAGCTTCAAAAGGTAAGAAAACGGCATCGGCGCCTGTTAACATGGTGTTTATATTGCCAGCAGAATACAGTGTGCAGGCGGCCGATGAAGCGATGGCTGATGAGGAACAAAGTTCAGCCAGGCTACGGTTGTCACCAGACCAAGCCACCTTCGACAAGCCAGTTGACGCCAGCCACAGACATCTACGGCCGTTGTACATCAAAGGATTCATCAACGGGCGGCCGATGACGAAGATGCTGGTCGATGGTGGCGCAGCAGTCAATTTAATGCCATACACAACCTTCAGGAAGCTTGGAAAAGTACCTGAGGATCTTATCAAGACAAATATGGTATTAAAGGACTTCGGTGGCAACGCATCCGAGGCGAAGGGGGTCCTGAACGTGGAACTCACCGTGGGCAGCAAAACAATTCCCACCACCTTCTTCGTCTTCGATGGAAAGGGTTCCTACAGCTTGTTGTTGGGACGAGATTGGATCCATGCAAATTGCTGTGTCCCTTCAACAATGCACCAATGCCTCATGCAATGGCAAGGGGACCAAGTCGAGATCGTGCAGGCCGATCGGTCAGTACATGTCGCCAATGCCGATCTCGCAGTTTGGGAGATGGAGGGAATCGACTGCTTGTCCGGGCGAGTCTGGGACGCCGATTTCCTCAAGGTAACCGACTGCGACATCGAGACAATTGAAGACCAAGACAAGCGGTTACTTTAGCGAAGATGCACCATCCGCCGTTGACAATGACCCCTACACAGATGACGCGGTGGATGAGTTAGACGGCAAGTTGGGACAAGGTTTTACGTCGGCCGATGAATTGGAAGAAATTGATATAGGAATAGGTGATAGGCCTAGGCCGACGTATGTAAGCGCTAATTTGCCAAAGGAATACAAGAATAATTTGATAGATCTTTTGAAAGAATTCAGAGATTGTTTTGCATGGGAATACCATGAGATGCCAGGATTAAGCCGATCGATTGTAGAACATCGGCTACCAATCAAACAAGGCTATCGGCCTTTTAAGCAAGCTCCTCGGAGGTTTAAGGCCGATATGCACGAAGCCATAAAAGCAGAGATCACAAGACTTTACGACGCCAACTTTATCAGGCCCTGCCGATACGCGGAGTGGGTCTCCAACATAGTTCCGGTATTGAAAAAGAACGGCAAGCTAAGGGTATGCGTCGATTTCAGAGATCTAAATAAGGCGACGCCCAAAGACGAGTACCCTATGCCGTTGGCCGATTTGCTAGTCGACGCTGCTTCTGGGCATAAGATCATTAGTTTCATGGACGGAAACGCGGGTTACAACCAGATCTTTATGGCTAAAGAGGACATTCATAAGACAGCCTTCAGGTGCCCAGGGGCAATCGGCCTATATGAATGGGTCGTCATGACATTTGGTTTGAAGAATGCTGGAGCTACGTATCAGAGGGCTATGAATTACATTTTTCATGATCTTATTGGCTCTCTGATTGAAGTTTATATAGACGATGTCGTCGTAAAGTCAAGAGAACATGATATGCACTTGGCCGACTTACGCAAGGTACTAGAAAGGGCAAGGAAATATGGTTTGAAGTTGAACCCTAACAAATGTGCCTTCGGCGTATCGGCCGGTCAGTTTTTGGGTTTCTTGGTCCATGAGAGGGGGATTGAAATCACACATAAGAACATCGATGCCATCAAGAAAATCAAGCCTCCAGAAAACAAGACCAAGTTACAGTCTCTGCTTGGCAAGATCAACTTCGTCCGGCGTTTTATATCAAATTTGTCGGGCCGTATAGAGCCATTCACCCCACTGTTAAAGATAAAGGACGACGAGGAGTTCATATGGGGTGATAAGCAACAGAAAGCGCTAGACGATATCAAAGAATATTTAACTTCTCCACCGGTCTTAATTCCTCCACAGAAAGGAGTCCCATTCAAATTGTACTTATCAGCCGATGAGAAATCCATCGGCTCAGTTCTGGTTCAAGATGTTAACGGCAAAGAAAGAGCTATTTTTTATCTCAGCCGGAGAATGTTAGACGCTGAGACAAGGTACACGCCGGTGGAGAAATTATGCCTTTGTTTATATTTTTCATGTACTAAATTGAGGCATTACCTGCTTTCCAACGAGTGCATAGTGGTGAGCAAGGCCGATGTGATGAAATACATGCTATCGGCCCCTGTGTTGAAAGGACGAGTTGGAAAGTGGATCTTTGCTTTAACAGAGTTTGATCTTCGATACGAATCGGCCAAAGCGATTAAAGGACAAGCCCTGGCCGATTTCATTGTTCAACATAGAGATGACTTAGTTGCATATGCAGACATTGTACCGTGGACGCTATATTTCGATGGATCCGTCTGCAGACACGGTTGCGGTATCGGCCTAGTCATCATCTCCCCTCGGGGGGCAAGTTTCGAGTTCGCGTTCACTATCAAGCCTTATTATACCAACAATCAAGCAGAATATGAAGCGGTGCTCAAAGGCTTGCAGTTGTTACAAGAAGTCGAGGCCGATGCCGTGGAAATCATTGGTGATTCACAGCTAGTAATTAATCAACTTTCTGGGGAGTATGAGTGCAGAGATGATATTCTCAAATTCTATAATGAAGAGTGCACAGAGTTGTTACACGGTTTCCGGATCGTAACGATGAGGCACATACCCAGGAAGCAGAATTTCGAAGCCAATGATTTAGCTCAGGGGGCATCGGGGTACAGGCCGATGGCTAAAGACATTCCAATTCAGGTTGCTCTCGTGCACGCCGATGATTGGAGGTTTGATATCATTGAGTATTTGAGAAACCCTTCCCAATCGGCGTCACGCAGAATGAAATATAAAGTGTTACACTATGTTTTACTGGACGATAACCTATATTATCGGACGGTTGATGGTGTCCTACTCAAATGCCTAGGTCCTGAGGAGGCTAAGACCGTTATGGGCGAAGTACATGAAGGGATTTGTGGCACCCATCAATCGGCCCATAAAATGAAATGGCTGATGAAGCGCGTCGGATATTTTTGGCCAACCATGCTAGAAGATTGCTTCAAGTATTATAAAGGATGTCAGGATTGTCAGAAATTTGGAGCAATTCAGAGAGCACCGGCATCGGCTATGCATCCAATCATAAAGCCGTGGCCGTTTCGAGGATGGGGAATAGATATGATCGGCCAGATTAACCCACCATCAAGTAAGGGGCACAAGTATATATTAGTGGCTACAGATTACTTCACAAAGTGGGTTGAGGCCGTTCCTCTCAAGAAGGTTGATTCCAAAGATGCTATTCAGTTCGTCAAGGAGCATATCATATATCGGTTTGGGTTACCTCAGACGATAACCACAGATCAGGGATCGATCTTCGTGTCCGATGAGTTCGTCCAATTTGCTGACAGCATGGGCATCAGATTACTCAATTCTTCTCCTTACTACGCGCAGGCTAATGGGCAGGCAGAGGCTTCCAACAAGTCTTTGATCAAATTAATCAAGAGGAAAATTGACGAACAGCCGAGGCAATGGCATACAACGCTGGCCGATTCCCTTTGGGCGTATCGGATGGCTTGCCATGGTGCAATTCAAGTGCCTCCCTATCAACTGGTCTACGGGCATGAAGCTGTACTGCCGTGGGAAACCGCCATCGGCTCAAGAAGGATTGCTTTGCAAGACGACTTGACGGCCGATGAGTACCATAATCTTATGGTTGATGAATTGGACGATTTGGCACATGTTCGATTACGGGCCTTGGAGAAAATCAAGCGTGATAAAGATAGAGTGGCCCGTCATTATAATAAAAAGGTCGTTGCCAAATCGTTTGAGGAAGGAGACCTTGTGTGGAAATTGATAATGCCGATTGGCTCCAGAGATAATAAATTCGGCAAATGGTCGCCTAATTGGGAAGGCCCCTTTCAAATTCATCGATGTGTTCCTCACAATGCCTATCTGCTCAAGGGATTAGATGGAGAGATTTATGGACGAGCTCTCAATGGCAAATACTTGAAACAATATTATCCCAGTATCTGGATTGACTCATGATCGGCCCTCTAGCCGATTTATGATCACAGCCGATGTAGTCAAACATCGTCTTTAGATGGCCGATAAGTACTATCGCCCTTAGTTCAAATTTCAGAATATGAGCCCTCATCTTCCAAAATTTGGGGGGCATATATACAGGAATTTTCAAGGATTGTTCTGTTTGGCGATTGACTTCGGCTATCTGGCTGATGAGATTGCTTATAATCGGATTGTTCAGTTTGACGATTGACTTTGGCTATCTGGCTGATGAGATTGCTTATAATCGGATTGTTCATGTTGAAGATATATATGTCTGGAATTTTCAAAACAATTCGGCTGCACGGCCGATAAAGGGTAAAGAGGATTTCAGAATCAATAAATTAGGCTGGAATTATCAAAACAAATTCGGCTGCATGGCCGATAAGGTGTATGGTCGCAATAGAAATAACATGTGCTACATCACCCTATGAAGTCTGCAATAGCAGCGATGGCTTTACGACGGATTTGCTCAACGTCTTCGATAGCTTGGGCATCATCGGCCATCGTCCCTGGGATTGGTTTCAATGACTTGCTCAGGGTCACGAGGTATTTGGCTGATGCCTTGAGCTTTGCCGTCTGATCTTCTATGATCTTGGGTGATGCAGCTATCCCGGCTTCGACTTCCTGGATTTCTTGGCTTGTAGCGGCCAGCTTCGATTCTAGCTCTGCCTTGAGGCGACGGAGTTCTTCAAGCCTATTTTTCAGCACAATCGGCTCCACCGCTAGCTCGTCCAACCTGGTCTTATCGGCATTCACTTGAGCTTTGCTAGCGGACAGAGCCGATTCCATTTGTTCGCGCTGTCGTCGCTCTGCAAGTCTTTCCTTTGCTCTGAAAAGCTTGAATCGGTACTGTTCCAGGAAGATGGCCGGCGTAAGGATTTCCATCAGGTCTTCGGGCAGTTCGTCTTGGATTTCTTGTACCCTGAGTCTGATGGAGGAGCAGTCTTCTACCAAGCACTCCAGCGAGGCTTCTAGCCGATTCCCAATGTCAGTCAGCCGGTTCTTCAGATCATCGGAGATTGGTGCTTTGGCTGCGCTGGGTATTTCCTTATCCTCATCATCGAGGAATTGGCCGATATCGAAGGAGAACATATCGGCTAGGTTCTGCAAATGTCAACATGGGTTGAGGTTAGCCTTGTGAGTGAGGAATCGGCAGAAAAAGGATCAGGGTAATCATGGTTACCTGTGTTGGAGCATTGGTGGTGATTGCATCGGCCTCCCTTTGCTTTGACGACACAGCAGGCGAGGGGGTTGGCCGATGTGGTGAGCGTGATGGAGCCTTAGGCTGAAAAGCGGGAAATTGGTGAATAGGGTTGTGTGATTAGAGAAACAATGCAAAAAATCAACTCTTACCGAGACAGCCGGAGAGGGTGGTGGAGAAGGAGAAGGGGTTCTCAATCGTGCCTTGGCTCGTTCGCGTCTTTGTAAAGTTGTTTTCTTGGATCTTGGCATAGGGGCCGATTGAGTTCTCTCCTTCAACACAGATGACACCGCAGCCTGAAAAGGATATGAGGTTAAAATATGACAGTACAAAGGGATTATGTAAATACAGAGAAGGGATTTTATTGACCTTGCGAACTGCATGTCTGATCCTGCTTGGTTGCGGGGCATCATCTTGGTCATCGGCCGGTGGGATCTCCGTAGCTTCGGCCGATGGCTCCTGGGTGGTTTCGACCGATGGGTTTTCTTCTTTGTGTGCATCGGCTGTTGCTGCATCGATTTCCTCCTCCATCACTTGTTCTTCGAGGAATTCTTCTAAGGAGGGGTCTAGCTCTTCGGCTTCGGCCTGGTCATCTGTTTTGGCCTTCTTGCTGGTTTTCTGCGATTTGCCTTTGGCCGGCGCCTTCCTCTTGGGGTTTTCTTTAAGCATCGGACCTTGGAGAAGTGATGCCACTTTTGGGGCAGTGAGGCCGATGATGGATTCCAGGACAGTCGACCCCGATGGAGCTATGGCTTGAGCATAGAAGATCTTCCGTCCACTGTTGCTCACAGATGGAATCGGCTCATCCGGGACTTGAGGACTGATGTCTTGGATAAGTTCTGTCACATAGAATCTGGCCGATTGATGAAAGATGTGAGCGGCCCATTCTTGCCACCAAGTTTGGAAGTTAATGTGCATGAAGGCACTCAGATGCAGCCGATCGCAGTCACCAAGATTTGGGAGCTCGATCTCCATTGCTTTGTTCATGATCAGGGCCGATGGGACTGTGCCTCTGCTCTCTAGGAGTTTATGGAGATGCAAGCTAATGGGAAGTTGCCCGAGCCCGCATTGTCTAGCAGCTGTCATTGGGGTGTAAAATTCATAGGACAGGCTGGTATTCCTTCCCTGAAAGACGCCTACTGGGAGCAGGCATGGAGTGAGGCCGATCATGAACAAGTCCCTTGATTCCATGTCATCATTTATTAAGCTCAGTTGCAGGTCATATGGAAGCTCGAAGTCTTGGTCCGATGTATAAACAAACATGTCCATCCTGACCGATGGAGGGCCGGTGAAGAAGCGGATGAACCATGCAGCCATATCGTCAGCCGATTGATCTGCGCCGGGGTAGATGGAGGCTGCTTCCCCGTACGACATGCATCTTCTGTCCCTGGGGTCTTCGTGATCGGCATACTTTGATGGGAAGCGAGAATCTGGTAGAGGTGGCCGATCAACCATGGTGTTGGTGTATATGGTTAGCCAGAGTTGAATGAACCACCATGGTCCTCCATGAGCCACAGTCTGTTTCAGCATCAAGTCTTGTGTGGCAACGTGGAGTAGCCGATATACAGATCCTAGAAGGTATCGGCCCAAGGGGATTTGTCTCTTGTCGACCAAAGCTTGAGCCAAGTGTTGACAGTTTGTAGTGGGGCCACAGGTCGATCCGCAGAAGACAAATCTCTCCAACCACAGTGTCAGGAAAGCTACGTGTTCTCGCTCCGAAACCGATCCCTGTTCCATGTGTTCAGAGATATATCCGGACCAGCCTCCGATTTTCTTGGTCTTCAACTTGTGGCTGCTGTTTGTCAGGAGGCTGAAGGGGTTGGTCTCGGAGCTGATATCCAGTCCTGTGAGTACCTTGATATCTATGAGGGTTGGGGTCATCGGACCTTGCTTGAACATAAAGGCGTTCAAGGTACTTGACCAGAAGTAGCTGGCGGCTGACATTAATGGCTCATTCTTCTTGGTATCGGCCAGGGACAGAGTTATGCATTGGCCGATTCCAATCTCGTCCCAGTGGACTTGTTTGACGGCAGCGATTCTTTTGTGCCAGGTCCTATACCCGTTTAGCTTTGATGGCCATGACCTGAAGGTGTGCTTCCACGCCGAGACAGTGGGTTTGGTTTGCCTAAAAGGAATTCTGTCTGTTTCGGCGTTGATGAGCCAGGTTGGGTCGCAGTCGCCCATGGGGCCTAAGAGGAAGCGATGGGACTTATCGTCGGTGGGGATCAAGATTTGGTTCTTGAAGACCTAAAATGTGAGAACGATGATGAAAAATATAAGGCCTAAGGGGGGCAGAAAGTAAAGACCTAGTTTGGAGAAATCGGCGGAAAAGGTAATAATGTGGATTTTGGAGGAATTGACTTACCGCAGGGATCTCGGAAGCATAGAACGGGGCGGAAGCCATCGTTGTTGGAGGGGTCGCTGTGAAGGGGGTAGATGTTCACGGAACGCCGAGGGGTCGCCGGAATTGAAGAACACGAGGGGTTTGTCGAATCGGCGGCGAAAGGGTTCGGATCTGGATCTGTGCGGTTTTCAGGTTAGACCTAACAAAAGGTCGATGAGTTCCCTGGAGCTAATTCCGCCACATTATATAATGAAGCGGAATTGGGGGGCATGTGTTGACGACGGATTTTGGTAATCGACTTGGAAAGGAAAGAGGAAACCGAAGCAGAGAAGAAGGATTGAATTGGAATCGGACCAAGCTTTGTATCGGACTCTGTAACCGTATCGGACTGGGGAGGTATTGCTATAAAGAGCGTATCGGCCGATACGGATTTGGTTTGGTCATGGGCCGATGCAGGTTGTGAGTTGACAGTGTCAACGTGGGCTTGATCTGGGCTCGAAGTAAGCTTCAAGGAAGTTGCCGAATAGAGATAAAGCTCGGTTTTGGGCAATTGTATCTTGTAAATTAGGTAGTTTAGATCTAATCTGTGGTTGGAGTCTGCCGCAAAGATTTGTTTGTTACTTGTAGATAAGATCGTGCCCTACAAGGGTTCTGTTGTGACCTCGGGTATAAATATCCCGATAGTTTGTACATGTAAACTCTCTCGAATCAATCACACAACAACCAGTTCAATCTAATTTCGGCGCATCGCCAACCCTCGCAAGAGGTCTTCTTCGACGAGTTCTTGCTTCCTCAGAGCAGAGGTAAGAACTCGTCCCCGACGATCTGCATCGTCGGGGCTAACGTGTCGTCTTAGACACGTTAAGCCTTGATGATGTGATCGTCGATTATCATGTCTTGAATAGTTTTGACAGGTATTTTAATTAAGTCTTGTCAGCGGTTTACTCGTTTTAGGGTTTATTGCCGACGATGGTTTAATTCCTATGCTTGGCTAAATTGTTCAATACATTTACCATCCCCAAAAGCGGTCGAAGACTTGATTTTCTTTATGTTAACTCTCGATCTACACTTTGAGTTGCTATCGACCTTAGTCGTGTTTCGAGGTTTAACCTAAAGCCTGTTTTTGATCGTAATTAAGGATAGCGCCGGAGTTTCAGCCGGTCTTACCTAATGCATGTGATTATTTTATGTTCTTGCATGTGTTTGCCACTTATGCAGACGGATTGGTGAATATAAATACATTGGTTACAGGGTATTCTCAGGATTTCTCTGTGGTTGGTATATTTATATTGTCCGATTGGCTTGTATAAGTTTACACTAGAGTATTAGCTAGTGTATTTATCTCCATGCTACCTTCATCGGCCAATTTCAGTAATTTGTTATAAACATGATCACATGGGCCGATGAGATTAGATCTACTTGGTTATCTACTTTATTAGTTCTATCTTATTACTATCTCAAGTAAGCCGATGTTAGGTTTGCCCTATCGGCTAGGCCTTCATGATGCAAAATCGGCCTATCGGCCGATTGGCCATCGGTTCTCACATGGTTTACTTGTTTAATCTTGTTG
>BDMV01000011.1:36574580-36645280 GCA_008326285.1 Oryza officinalis | reverse complement strand
TTTTTTTATAAACTTGATTAAACTTTTAAAAAGATTGATTTGAAAAAATCAAAACGACTTGTAATATGAAACATGTAACAGATAAATTGTAGTATTTTTTTTTGTAAGAAAACAAATTTCCTTGTAATTTGCTACTGAAACACATCAAAGCTGATCAGTTTTGTGTTCTCGATGAGAATTTAAAAAAAGTGCAACTAGAACTATAGAGGGGTGCGGCAAATTTGCAGGTAGCCCCCTCGCCGCCCTTGTAGAGGGCGATTTTTGGCGTAATCTCGCCCTCTGCAAGGGCAACTTTTGGTCGTCATCCCATAAAGCCCCAATGGCCCGAGGAGGTGCTCATTTCAACCGGTCACAATTAAAGGAAAAAAAAGAGAGAGGTGAGGAAGAAGGAGAAGAGCCGCGAAGCGTTGTTACTGTGCTTATTCGATCGCAGGTTAGTACAATATCCCGACGTATGGTTATATTTTGTGTCGCATACTAGTGTAATTACCATGTATTTGAAATTTGTGAGTAGATCTGTAGCACTTAGATGTGGACCCTAAATTTATTCCGAGTAGATCTGTAGCACTGTGAGTAGAGATGTTGAAATTTGTGAGTAGATCTGTAGCATTTAGAAGTGTGAATAATTTTAGGCTACATTTGTTGTGCACACGTTTGGTTTGTAGTACTACTATATTTGACCGTATGAAGGGCGTTTACAATATTTGATAGTTGTTTTTTAAACTGTAGGATGCCAAGGCGTGGAAAAGCTACCAACTCAAGGTAATGTAAATCGTTTCTGTGATATTTTGTTTTATTCGTTGTGCGTGAAATGAGGAATCCTAGATTAACGGGTTAGGGTGTTTCATTTATTGTTGACTTGTAGTTATCGCCCGAAGACTGGAAATGCCTTCGACCCATTGCCTTTGCCTAGGGGTGTTCCAGTGCCCATGTGCTGGTGCGGTGATCCTTGCAAGGTAGCCAAGTCCGATGAAGAGGAGACATACATGCAGAGATACTGGATGTGTGCCAATTTTGAGTTTGAGCCAACACCTGAGATACGCCGCATTAACTTAATGGTGAGGAACTGATGTTTTCTAATAATTATTTGGTGTATTAAGTAGTGTTGAACAACTTATTTGATTAGTAAACATTGCATTTGTGGCAGACCCCTCCACCGCTATGTGATTTTGAGCAGTGGATCGACACCGAGATCAAGCCACAAAACAAGGAGCGGTTGGAGTACATGCGGCAATGGGATGCAGAGCGCAAGGAGAAGATATAGCAGAGACGCAAGGAGGAGGCCGCAGAAAAAGAGCACAAGGCTGAGGCGGAAAGGAGGCGTGTTGCTGCGTACAGGGAGGAGCGGGAGTGGAAGCTTGAGCGTGCGCGGCGAGCGAAGGCAGCAATGGAGGAGAATCCCGATGCGCAGAGGAAGGGAAAGTGGCCTCGTTGCACTCAGTAGTATGCACGAGTTGGTAGTTGTATCCTCGTCGTGTTCAACTCTTGCACTACCTTCCTTCTAGTTCTAATCTAATCTTATCTATGTAACCGCAATGGAATCAGGTGTATCATGTTTAAATTGTACTACAACTTCTCCTTGTTTCGGTATGGTCATGGATGTGCTCAACATCAATTCTTAAAAAAAGTTTCTTCTCGGTTTCTAAAAACATGTTCTGTGAATTCAAAATTTTTTGAGTCCTCCGAAAACGATTTTCGGAATTTTCGAAAATAGACAGAACCAATTTTCGCTTCTGCAAATTTTTGGCCCTATCCGAAAGTGATTTTTGGAATTTCCGAAAATAACCGATAAACAAAATAAGGTTATGTAAATTAATAAATTACAAATGGATATATCTAAAATTATTAAATTACAACTCCGATATGTTTATCCAAATATGCAGTTACAAATGTGTATGTCAATTATAATAAATTACAATTATAATAACAACTTATAAATTATAATTAATCAATTATAAAAATTTCTCTCATTATTTCTTTACTAACAACTTAAAAACAATTCTTACCAAATTAAAAAAAAAGTTTTGTACATTACTAAATTAAAAATGGATATATCTAAAATTAATAAATTAAAAATCCGATGTGTTTCTCCAAACATTCAATTCAAAATGGGTATTAATCAATTATAACAAAATTATATTTACAAAAACTACTTACAAACTTAATTATGAAAACAACTTACAAATTATAATTAATCAATTATAAAATATATGTCATTAATTAATTATTAACAAGTTAAAAACAACTCTTAACAATTTAATTTGTATTAATAACAAAAAAAAATACACTTAACAAATAAAAAAAAAGGCCGGCCGGCCCGGCCTGTCGAACGGCCGACGTTCGACTGGTTCGGCGGCCCGGCCTGTCGAACGGCCGGAGTTCGACTGGGCTGGCCTGTCGAACGGCCGGAGTTCGACTGGGCCGGCGCCCCGGCCTGTCGACATGCCGCGTGCCGACAGGGCCCAGTCGAAACGCGGCCGTTCGATCGGTCCGGCCTGTTATCGCTCCGACGTTCGATTGGGCCCTGTCGAATCGCCGTGGTTCGACAGGCCCACATTTTGGCGATTTTCTGCAAAGGCCCACTAGTTTTGCAATTTTCCATTTAAACAATATTATTTTTAAAAAAAACTCGAGTTAATCAGTGTCAGAAAAAAAAAAGAAAATTCACTGAACAAGTGATCAATGCTGTCAACTATAGAGGGAGTATGTTACGAGTGTCAACTCCTATTTACGGAGTATCATTTAACATTCAAAATTCTTAACTCTAGGTATTCAAAATGATAGGGCACGGGAAAGTTATCTCGCAATAATTGCAAATAATTACCCTTAAAAAATAATAGCAATAATAATTACTCTTTTGGTTTTTAATAGATGATGTCGTTGACTTTTGACATGACGTTTAATCATAGATCTTATTTTTTAAAAAATATGTAAGGGTCATTTAATTTGTTGTGACTTATTATATTATTTTAATCATGATTTTATATTTTTGAATATTTACATTAAATTTATAAATAAATCTTATGATCAAATATTATGCTAAAAATCAACTTCGAACCATGACCTTAATAGTAAAATAATAAAAGCAATAGTAATAGTATAATTAATCCCTATGCCAACCGGGGTCACCAGGAGTACGGAGTATGTATGTGCGGTGTGTGAGGCAGCTTTGGTACGCGTAGCATTATTCTCATCCCTAACTCACGCACGCACGCAGCACGCGCCGCCGCATCGCCCTCACGCCCCGCCGCCGCCGTCTCGTCGGAGATGGCCTCCTCCGCCTCCTGGCCGACGTTCGGAGTGTAATGTGCCTTCTCCTCCTCCTCTTCCTCAACTCCTGCTCTGTGCAAGAGCTGAGCATTATCCCTTGCCGCGTCGTTTCTGTAGATCGATATGGACTCCATCCTTTGTGGTGGTTTATGCTTGAGTTCGAATCTTTCTCCTTCGATTTCATTTCTCGAATTCCTACTTGTAGATGATGTAGTATAACATGGAGGAGTGCTTGTGATTTGAGGATTTTTTTTAATATACCTACTTTGTTTGTTGTCCTCTCCATATTCTAATGGGTTTTTAGGTTAAAGAATTTGCATATCTGAACATGATCTTACATGATTAAATTATGAACAAAGTAGCATAGAAGCATTTGGTGTATCTTTGGTGTGTGGCATATGTGATATTGCATTATTTTTTTTAGTAGCACTTTCAAGTTTCAATCTTGGGGCTGCAAAACACATTATTTGTGAGATTTTAATGGGTTACATGTCACGAATTTTTAGATCTGATTGTTAATTTACACAGAACAACAAAGATCTGGATTTTTGAGTCTTAATTAAGGGTTATAGTTAACAATTTGCACATCTGGAGATAAACAGGAATAGTTAAAATTTGGGGAAAGTAGCAAGTGGTGTGTTTTTAGGGTAGCTTGAATGGCAGTGCATTCCTTGTGCCATAAACCCACCTCAAACCCTAGATCTCTGATGCTTAATGGGGTTTACAACATGAATTTGTAAATCTGGATGGAAGAATCTGATGCTAATGTTTTGCCAATACCCCACTGTTTGACACTAAAATTCCTTCAGTGATTGCTGTTCTTGTGAACTAATCCAGCTAGCTTGTGCCATTCTTAGATTCTAATGGGTTTTAGTTAATAATATGCAGAGTTGGATTGAACATGAATGATTAAAATTTTGGTAAAACAAATGATGTATTTTGAGGGTAGCACCGATGGCAGTACATTCTTTGTTGTAGCATTATCCGTAGTGTCAACTCTTACGAGTGGCCTAAATCCACTCAAAAGTCTAGATTTCTGATTGAGATTCTAATGGGTTTATGTCAAGAATTTGTAGATTCAGAAGCAAAATCTGATGCTAATATTTTGCCAACAGTCCACCGATGGACACTTAATCCCTTTATTATCGATCATCATTCTTGAAAACAGAAAATTATTCTAGCTAGCCTGTACCGTTCTTGATTGCTTACACTGTATTCGCTCGTAAATCAAGTCCTAACCTGCTACTTTTGCTTGTTACCATCTCCAGAAGCCCAGAGGAAGCCGCAAAGGGTAAATGGTACATCGCAACTGCTGCTACCAACCACATGACCCATGACAAGAGCCTCATCTCCGACCTCAAGCCTGTCATCGATGGCCGTAATATCATTGCTGATGGCAACGGTGCAGGGTTGAAGGTGCAGGGCAGGGGGGCTGTGAACACAGAGACGGTGGTTCTCCCTGCAGACGTGTGGTATGTGCCGGAGATTAACGCGAACTTGGTTTCTGTTGGCCAGCTCACTCAACTGGGGCTCGAAATTTCGATTGGCCGAGGTGTCTGCACCGTCACTAGAGGTAGTGATGGATCTGTCATTGGCAAAGCGCATAGATCTGGTGCAGTCTATGAGGTGGAATTCCTCAAGGTTCCTCTTAATTAGCACCAGAAATTCCTTGCTGCAGTATCAGTTGGGGTAGTCAGACTCATAGGATGCCTATATTGCCTACTGTATGCAATGCTCGTTGGGTTGGAACTTAAGTGGGATCTTTCGGTAGTTAAGGATCTGGAGGTTTTTCTGAATGGAAAAAGTGAAAGAAGGATGCTGGTTACGTCGCTGCCTGTGAGCAGAACTGATGAGTTTACCGTGTTGGTTTGACCTTGTCTTTTAGCACTGTTTTCGAGTTCCTGTAGCCTGTTGGGCTGTTCATATCCATCAACTTGCAATTGTCACTCCAGTTTCAGTGTTCCTGCACCGCTGAATTATTGGTGATCATTTTCAACATTGTGCTGTAACTTCGGTATGTTTATGATTACTATCTTTGCAAGCTTCTCTCATGTCAACCAATTCTCCATGCATGAGAGCAAAGTATAGACAGCCAAATGGGCCGGAGGCACGTGGGCCGGCCCGGGCACGGCGGTACTGTAGCCGGCCCAGGCACGGTACGGCCCGTTAGCCGTCCTGCCGGGCCGGCACGACCTGAGGTGGCCGGCCGTGCTTGGGCCGACGCCGCGGCCCGGCGTGCCGGCACGACAACTGTAGCGGGCCGGCCCGGCACGGCCCGTTACTGTAGCAGGCCGAGGCGCGCGGGGGGACGGTTCAAAATTTGAACGGCGCGCCGCGCGCGGGGGGTCCGGGGGGAGGGGCGGGCGGCCATGTGGCGGCTCGCGGGCGCGCCGCGCGCGGGGGAGGGGCCGGCCGGGCACGTGGCGCTCGCGGGCGCACCGCGCGGCGGGGGGGGGGGGGGGGCGCCGGGCACGTGGCGCGCTCTGGATGGTGGTGGGGTTGAAATTTTGCAACGGCTACTTCAACGGCTAAAATTTAAAAATAGCCGTTGGAGGTCGAAAAAAATTCAAAAAAATACGAAAAAAATCTCAAAAATTAGGAATTTTTTTCCTATAAATAGGGTAGCCAACCCAAACATTCTGGCTCACCCAAACATTCAATCTTGTGCTTTCTTGTGGTATTTTATGTGTTGTAGGTTACGACTTTACGGTATTCCAATTTTTTGGCAAAATTTCTCTACATTTTGCCAAAAATTAAAATAGCTAGGGGAAGACATATATTCCTATTTGTAAGCTGCAAACAAAGAGTTGAAAGAGGTAAGAAATTATTATTATTATTATTATTATTATTATTATTATTATTATTATTATTAGTGTTATTATTTACGTATATGTTAATTTTGAAATTTTAGCATGGACGATCCGAATTACCCGATATTCAACATGAGCGAGTACGACCCAAATTTCGGCATGGAGCAAGGTGGCAGCAGCCCTGCACCGATGCCGGAAGAGCCTGCAACCACACAGGTGGCTTCAGAGGGATCAGGAACTGTGGCCGCGAGTGGGTCAACGGCCTCGTCCTCTAAAAGATCGAGAACTTCCACCGTATGGCAAAATTTTGATGAGATCAAGGAGACCGGCCCTGACGGTAAAGAGGTAACGTTGGCTAGATGTAAAATATGCAGAACTAAATTATCTGGAAAATCTTCAAGTGGAACAGGACATTTGGGTCGGCATGTGGCGTCATGTGCTAAGAAGCAAGGCATCCAATTGCGACAACAACAACTGATATTGAATCCTGATGGTACGGTACGTTCGTGGGAGTACGATCCTCAGGTTGCACGAGAATCTCTTACTCGATTAATTGCTAGACAAGATTTACCCCTAAACTTTGGTGAGTCAACTGCATTTGAAAAATATATTCAAACTGCTCATAACCCTAGGTTTAAATCTGTTAGTTCTTAAACCACGACCCGTGATTTAAGAAAGTTCTATAAACAAGGTCGTGATACACTGAAGGAATTATTTAACACTTGCACATTTTCTGTTAGTATCACATCTGATATTTGGAGTGATAAGGCTAAGGAAGACGACATAAGTGTAGTTGCTCACTTTGTTGATGATAATTGAGAAATTCAGAAAAGAATCATTGCTTTAAAATTAATAGATGTTGCACATACCACTGATAATATCGCGGAAAGAATTTCCATGGTTGTTCAAGAGTTTGACCTTACAAATAAAATTTTCGCTATAACACTAGATAATGCAGCTGCTAACTCTAGGGCCATGGAAATTCTACAACCTGTATTCTCTGTCTATGGTCAATCATTTCTTTTACATCAACGTTGTGCATGTCATATCATTAATCTGATAGTTAAAACTGGTTTTAAGAGGGTATCTACACATATTGATTCTGTGCGTGAGGCAATCTCATGGTTATTTGCCTCAAACCCACGGGTTGCAAAATGGAGAAGATTTTGCGATGCATCAGGTATGAAGCCCCGTAAGTTCCGCACGGATACAGATCATCGATGGAATACCACGTACCTAATGTTGAGGCATGTGTTGCCTTATAAGGATTTACTAACCGTTTTTTTGCAGTCTAATAATGCTACGAACAGTGATGGGCAACTAATAATGTCCGAGCCAACTTGGTATGTAGTAGAAAAGTTTGCTGCATTTCTTAAGATATTTTACGATGCCACTGTTGCTTTATCTGGAGTTTATTATCCAACTGCTAATTTAATGTTGCACAAAATCCTTGAAATTGCTACTTTATTACAAGAAAATGAGAATGACCACCTACTATCTGCTGCAGTCTTTCATATGAAACAAAAATATCTTAAATATTGGAAGGAAATCCCTGTCCTGTATGCTTTTGCATTTATTCTTGATCCTAGGGGTAAATTATGGGGATTGGTTAATATGTTGAATATTATTGGAGAGATAATGAACATAGATTATACTAACTATTTGTTAACGACCAAATTTGGTAAATCAAATATTAGATCTGAAGATAGAATCAAAGCGGATTTGGAGGAAGCTGGCGGTTACCAAAACAGAGCAAGAATCGGTTGGTGACCGAATCGGCTACGGTGTCTATCGACTGGTGACCGAATCGGCTATTGTGACCATCGGCTGAGACAGAGTCGGACAAGGATAGCCGATGTAGCCGATTCCGACGAAAGGATAACAGAGTCTTTGTCGGGGTCGGTTGGTGAGCTTCATGGGGATTCCCATATACGGATTGGGTCCGAACAAGGGAATTGTATCTATTGCTTAGGATATAATGTTAGTTTCCTAGTAGATACTGTCGGTTAGAGTCTGTATTAGGAAACTGTCTTTAATGTGAGTTGTAATAGAGATAGGGGTCGTGTCCGATAAGGACTTATTGTGGAGTTCTGGGTATAAATTAAGCCCAGGTTCGTGTAAAGAAAAAAAACAGATCAATACAACAACTTCGGCGCATCGCCACCTTTACTCTTTCATCGTTTTTTCGACGAGTTCTTGCTTTCGAGTTGGGCTGCATCGGTTTCGATCTCCAGCAAGAGGTAAAACTTGTTATGGCGGCTTGCGCTCTCGGGATTAGTGCTTCCATCTTCATGACACTCTAATCTGGTTTGTGTAAATCGTTGAGTTATCATATACATTGTATAATCTAGATTGATATCAGCATATAACTCAGATTGGCTCATAACTGTTCTACAGAAAAACTAGCCGATAGAGTTATATATTGATGCTGGTTTAGATTACACAATGTATCTACCATCTCGAAAAGGTTTTCATCGACTTGATCATCTAGACATTGTGTTTCTTTACATATTTGGTGCTGCATCAGTTAGGTTTGACCTACTAAATCATGTTTAGAACCATAGTCTCTAGCCTGTCTATGATTACTAATAGAGATAGCGTCGGGGTTTCAGCCGACCTTACCTGGTTTAATTGTCTTGTTATCTTGATATATTAAATCTGCCCTTTATATCGAGATATTAACTTAGTAAAATATATTGAGCTTGTTGTCAAATCTGGTTAGGATCATCTTAACACTAGTTTGATAGGTTGTTTAATATATTTTGTTCATGGTAATATCTCTGTATAAAGTGGTATCGGAGTACTAGCCGATACATGTTAGATTTGCCTAATCGGCTATGCTATGAGCTTGTGTAATCTATGCTTCATAATATATTTAGGCATAAGTGATTTATACTGTCTCGACGCCCTGTCCGATCTATCCCAATCACTTCGTTTAAATATGTTTTGAGACTTAGATTATATTTTGTTGATATCTACAGCCGATTGAGTAGATTTAGCTTTATCTTGCTTTATCTGTTATAGCCGATTTAATGCATCTTGCATCGGCTCAATGCTCAATGATATGTCATCGGTAAACCAGCCGATCGGCTATCATTGGTGGATTTAATTGCACTTTCTGTGTTTCTTATTGGTTGCAGGATCAAACCAATTGGCACGCCTAGAACCCGAAAGAAGTCTTTGGACCTGCACTGGAGCTAAGCAGATCTCCCACGCCAGTGTGTGTTTTTTGCATCAACACTATTATTCTGATGTTAAGACTAAATTGTATGAGACATTTGCCAAGTATGAGAAAAAGTTTCAGGGACTTCGCCTACAAAGACCCCCAACTGTCCCTGTCGCTGGTAAGAAGAAAATACAATGGGGATGGATTTGGGGTGGTAGTTCCTTTTCCACTCCTGCTGGGAGTTCCACTTCAGGAACAACTGGTACTTTTCAAGGCACCCAAGAATTGTCCTCCTACTTAGACAGTGACTGTACCAGCACTGAAGATCTCAACGTCCTTGGATGGTGGAATGATCACAAGACCCAATATCCCGTGCTCTCAAAACTAGCATGGGATGTGTTCACGGTGCCCGTTTCTACCGTATCCTCTGAATCGGCCTTCAGTACATGCGGAAGAATTATTGAGGACCGACGAAGAAATCTAAGCAGCGATATGGTGGAAATGCTGCTCATCGTCAAAGACTAGGAGCTAGCTACTGAACGTGCCCAACACTCCGCAGAGAACTTGGAATTAGTTGCTCAGTTCGAAGATCTCTACATCGATACAGATGCACAAGATTAGCTAGTTTTTTTAATAATTTTTGACCTATAGGCTGTACTCTTTTTTCTTTGTCATGGTTTTCTCAAATATGAGTTTTTACATGACAAAGTTTTTAACGAGGCAGTCATGTAATATCAAAATTAATAAATATCATTATTCCATTTTTCTCATATTCTTTATATTTATTTAGCTTTTTCCTATTTTTTATAATCATCTTTTTTATATTTATGTCCCTAATTTCCTATTTTTTTCTAAATTATAATCATATTTTTTATTTTCCCTTTTTTTCTTTCTTTTAATTTTCCCCCTATTTTTCCTGTTTTTAATTTTTTCCCTATTTTCCTCACTGTTTTTCATTTTTTTTATATTTTTCCTATTTTTCCCTCTTTTCCTCCTTTTTTTCCTTTTTTTTTCTCTATTTTCCGGATGCTCGGGCTGCGGCCGGCCCACGTGCCCCCGCCGGCCCGCGTGCTGATTCGTGCCCGTGTCGGCCCGGCACGGCACGGCAGCGCGATGGGCCGTGCCTGGGCCGCGCACGCGGCACGTGGGCCGGCACGGCACGGCCCGCTACAGGACACATGCCGTAACGGGCCGTGCCGATTTGTGCCGTGGGCCGTGCCAGCCCGGCCGGCCCACCTGGCTGTCTATAGAGCAAAGCTCTATGTGTTCGGAGGTACGGGGTGAGAACCCATACCCTCAACACGCAAAATAATGCAATAGATTAGCGTATAATTAATTATTCTCTTCATTCAAAAAATCAACCTAGAATGATGTGATATAGTTAGTCCAGATTCATTGTACTATATTATATTATGTCATTTTATTCTAGGTAGGGTTTTTGTGTGACAGAGGGAATACGTATTAGCTAAGAAAAATTAAAAAATGAATTAGTATGACTTTTTAAAACAACTTGTTATAGATTTTTTTTTATAAAAAACACATTATTTAACAATTTGAGAAACATACACGTGAAAAACGAGAGAGCATAGGTTGAAAACATAGAAAAAGAACACAGACTACCTCCATTCTCCGTATCAATTCATGACAAATTCTGGTGAGAAAAAACAGTAATTACTCTCTGAAAATAATAGGAACAATAATTATCCTTAAAAAATAATAGCAATAATATTAGTAATAATAACCCTTCAAAAAAAATTATAGCAATAATACTCCGTATGCCAACCGGGGCCCATCAGGAGTGCGCGCGTAGCAGTTTCTCTCATCTTTCCTCCCCGAGCTCACGCACGCGGCGCCGCATCGCACTCACGCCGCCTCGGCCTCGCCACCGCAGCCGTCTCGTGGGAGACGGCCTCCTCCGTCTTCTACCCGGCGTTCCAAGTGTAACGTGCCCTCTCACCTGACTCACCTCCATCTCCTCCTCCTCCAAGTGTAAAGAGGCTCTTCCTCAGCTCCTGCACACGTACTCTGTACACGAGCTTGATTCCTTGCCGCGTCGTTTCTTTGGATCGATCTGGACCCCATCTTTTTTGTTGGTGGATTGTACTTTGGTTCGAATTTTTCATCTCCAATTTCATTTCTTGGAAGATGCTGTGCAATATGGAGGAATGCTTTGGGATTTGAGGATTTGTGGGGGAATACCTACTTTGTTTGTTCCCCTTCTATATTCTAATGGCTATTAAGATTTAAGGATTTTTAGATCTGGACATGATCTTACATGATTAAAATATAGACAAAGTAGCATAGAAGTATTTGGTATATCTTTGGTAAGGCATATGTGGCATATGTGGGCATTGCATTCTTTGTAGTGACATTTTAAAGTTTCAATTTTTTTTAGGTGACAGCTGTAGCAAACCATTAGATTTGTGACATTTTAAGGGGTTTTATGCCACGAATTTGTAGATCTGATAATTGATACAAAACTACAAAGCCCTAGATTTGTGACTTGTGAGTCTTGATAGGTTTTAGTTAATAAATTGCAGATCTGGACATGAACATGATGGTTAAAATTTGGACAAAGTAGCAAGTGGTGTATTTCTGGGTAGCTTGAATGGCAGCACATTCCTTGCTGTGCCATAAACCCACCCAAAATCCTAGATTTCTGATACTCTAATGTGTTTACACCAAGAATTTGTAAATCTGAATGTGGACAATCTGATGCTAATGTTTTGCCAACACTCCACCTTTGACACTAAAATTCCTTCTCTGATTAAACTAATCCATCTAGTCTATGCCATTCTTCGATTGCTTACACTGCATGCACCGTAGATCTGTGGGATTGTAACGGGTTTTAGTTAATAATTCCGAATCTGGACATGAACAAGAATGATTCAAATTTAGGTAAAGTAGCAAGTGAAGTATTTTTATGGTAGCATCAATGGCAGTACACTCTTTGCCGTAACATTTTTCAAAAGCGTCAACTCTTAGGAGTGCATAAAGCTAGTCCAAATTCTAGATTTCTGAGATTGTAATGGTGTTTACGTCAAGAATTTGTTGATTAAGAAGTGAAAATCTGATGCTAATGTTTTGCCAACAGTCCACCGATTGACACTAAATTCCTTCAGCGATTAACGATCATTGTTGTTGTGAACTAATGTAGCTAGCCTGTACCTTCTTGATTGGCATTCACTCCCGAATCAAGTCCTAACCTGCTACTGTTGCTTGTTACTATCTCCAGAAGCCCAGAGGATGCAGCGAAGGGTAAATGGTACATGGCAACTGCTGCTACCAACCACATGACCTGCGACCAGAGCCTCATCTCCGACCTCAAGCCTGTGACCAGCTGTGTCGTTGGTGGTGGTAATGGCGCAGGGTTGAAGGTGCATGGCAGTGGAGCTGTGAACACAGAGAAGGTGGTGATGCCAGATGTGTGGCACGTGCCGGGGATTAACGCGAACCTGGTTTCTGTTGCCCAGCTCTCTCTACTTGGGCTCAACATTTCGTTTGGCCGTGGTTGTCTGCACTGTCACTAGAGGTAGTGATGGATCTGTAGTTGGCAAAGCGCATAGATCAGGTGCAGTCTATGAGGTGGAATTCCTCAAAGTTCTGCTTAATTAGCACCAGAAATTCCTCGCTGCAGCGTCAATTGTGGTAGACTCGTATGGTGGCTCATATCGCCTACTGTATCTAATGCTTGTTGGGTTGGAACTTAAAGTGGGGTCTTTCAGTTGTTAGTTAAGGATCTGGAGGTTTTTCTGAATGTAAAAAGTGAAAGAAGGATGTTGGTTATGTCGCTGCCTGTGAGCAGAACGGATGAGTATACCATGTTGGATTGACCTTGTCTTTTACCACTGTTTTCGAGTTCCTGTAGCCTGTTGGGCTGTTCATATCCATCAACTTGCAATTGTTATTCCAGTTTCAGTGTTCCTGCAGCGCTGAATTATTACTGATCATTTTCAACCTTGTGCTGTAACTTCAGTATATCTGTGATTATCTTTGCAAGATTCTCTCTTGTCGACCAATTCTCCATGCATGTTGCATGTTACATGTTAGAGCCCCATCGGTAGACCTAAAATGAATAAGTCAAAATTAAATTTCAAACTTAATTTTAAAGTTAAATTTAAGATATTTTTAACATAACTTTTTTATCTCTAAATCGTTACGGCTTATAATAAGTCACATAAGTCATTAGTAAACTGATGAGGCCCTCAGCAAAGCTCTTCACTACTTGTAACGCCTGCGTTTTTCTAAGACCGCAGTTTAGCGTCGCTCTTTCTTTTCGTTCAAAATCTTCGAAAATTACAAAGTTAGTTTTAATTTTGTTTTTATTTATTTTCCCGGTCGTATCAAATCATTTTCTTTCCGTCCAAATATTCCAAAATATTTTGGACTTCTACCGCCCGGTGTTTATCAGTCCTTTTTCACCCGGGGATTCTCTGCACTTCCATTAAGCCAGGAAAAACCACTCAGGCTCATCCAACACTCGTGCATACATGTTTCTTTCTCTGTCCCTGTTTTCCTAAACCTCCTGCAAAACCGACGGTTAGGCACCGTCCTGCCAGTACACAGTGAAGGTTGGCACCGTCTCCGTCTTCTCCGCTGAAGTTAGGCACCGCTCCGCGTCGCTCGCCGAGCAAGCCAGGCGGCGACAACAGCCAGAGGAGCCTGTAGACGGAGAAACATGCACAGAGACATCAATGGACGTTCTTGTCGCCAAGTTCCTCCTCCTGAGTCACCCTGGCAGTATAAATACCCTAGAAGACTTACCGTGGAGCTCCTCAGCCAATTCACCACTCCATTTTTTTTACCACTCCGAAGCCGAGTCGCCGAAGTCCCGGAGTCCGTCGCGTCGATGTGGCCGACCCCCTTTCCTTCCCCTCTTCTTCTTCTTCCTGCTCAACCCTCCTCCTCCTTCCACCCTGGCTGAGCCGCCCCTCCCCTCTGCCGGCACCCAGCCGCCGCTCCCAGCCGCAGCCGGCGCCTAGCTGACCGGCCGCCGCTTCTAGCCGGAGGCCGACGTTGTGCAGCCGCCGGCCGACGCTGCGCTGCCGCCTCCCAGCCGCCCGGCCGCCGGCCCCGCGCTGCCCAACCGCCGGCCGCCGCACCCCACCGCGCCAGGCCGCTGCTCCTCCTACTGCTCGGGAAAAGAGAAGAAAAGAAACAGAGAAAGGAAAGAAGGAGAGAGAGAAAGAGATAAGAAGGAGAAGAAAGAAAAAAAAGAGAAGAAGAAAAGAAAAAGAGTGGGACCCACGGGCCCACATCTCTCCCTCCCTCCTTTGACTCCTTTGACCTGACAACTGGGCCCCACTAGGAATATTCCCTGGAATATTCCTCTCTATTCTTTTAACCCTCCAAAAATTCCCAAAACTTCAAAAATCCATACCTTTTCATCCCAAACTCCGTTTGACTCCGTTCAAATTTCAAAATCTTTCTAAAATTCCCCTCTATTTATTAACGCTGTCTTTTTCATGTTTTGTCTTGGTTTAGCGGTGGTTTTATGTATGGTTTATTTTCTCGTGTTTAGAACCCGAGTCGGACAGAGGATTCGCGCAGGAGTTCGACGTTCCGTCCGTTGTCGCGGAACAAGGCAAGCCCCCTTGACCATTTATTACGCCTATATTTTTAAATTAAATATTTTGTTTGCCAAATTGCATGCTTTTAGGTTACACTGTTTTTGGCCACGATTCAAATATGGATCGTCGGACCTTCCCAGTAGTCACACTTTTGCTATATAGGAATTGATGACCCCATTCCTTGGTAACTCCACTACATATTTTGTGTTGGTATTTAAAATGCCAAAGTAGATTACCTATAGGTCACGATTGTTCTATCGTGCGGGAAAAACTGGGATATTTATATTTTGAAAACCCGGCGAGATGTCGGTATGGTTAAGAAGGAGAAAAGTGTTTTGTAAAAACATGATGATGCGGGAGTCAGTACCTTGGTGGTTTGACTACGTATTATCCATAAGGACCGTTTCCTTTGAGAAATTCATCTGAACATATGACAGTACGACCACATGGGTATAATGGGATGCCCCTGGCCGTGTAGATAGCTAAAACATAGGTGTCCAGCATGTTAGCAGTTGAGGAGCACTGGTATGGTGGCGGGTATGGCAATCTCCTGCAGTGGGGATGTGTCGGAATCCATACGGTGGGGCCTGAGTAGATGAGGGCTTGAAATTTGGCCTGATGTTTGGTGGAGAGATTCCACCCAACTGTAGGACACGGGATATTTATGGGTTGGTTATGGAAAAGCCTTGTAGCGAGCTCTCCTTTGTCGGCCATGTCTGATCCACATGTGTTCGGTAATGCGAGAAGTCCGTGACGTGTGGGTAAAACGTGCAACCTCTGCAGAGTTTAGTCAAACTGTTTAAACAGCCGTGCCCATGGTCATGGGCGGATGTGAAGTGTTTCTCATAGTGTAGTGTTTGTTTTATAAATAAATCCTTGGAATGGGTACCGTCACCAGAGTTTGCCTTTGTGGCGGACGGCCAGCCTTCGTGGTTGGGAACGAGTCTGTGTGACTCGGGATGTCGATTGGCACCAAGGTGTGGTTAGGGCTGAGATAGCTGAGGTAGAGTGGCTGAGATGGCCGAGCAGTGCTGAGATGGCACGGTGTTGGATTTGAGAATTACTACAGTGACAGGTTGTTGCGAAGCAACCTGTGGAATGGAGTGAGGCGTGAGCCTTACTTCGAAACTAAAAACTGTTACACTAGAGGTTTACAACTAAATTATTTATAAAACCTGGTTTTCCAAATAAAACCGTTCCACCCCTTGTTATTGGCCTTGCATGTCATATTTTTCCGGACTTGCTGAGTACACTGAGTACTCACCCTTGCTAGTATTATTTATAGAGTTAGAAGAAGGATACCTTGACCCTTCCGCCGAGGCCTATTTTCAAGAGCAGGTCGAGTACGACTTCTCTGGGTTTCAAGCCTAGTTTCCAAGCCTAGCCTGTGGATTTATGGTTGCCTTCTTGCTTCATGTCACCCTCCACTGTTGTTATGTTTCCGCTTGCGTTTACCTTGTCCTTTCAGTCTTTCGACCAATCTGGGATTTGTCCACGACGGTAGTTTGAGACCTCCAACAATGTTGTAATAAAAACTTTGTATTTCTGGATTTCACTATTATCCTTTGAGTACCAGCTCGTGTATCATCACAGATAAGGTTGTGACCTCCAACCTATGCCGGTTGACTTTCTAGACCAGCATAGTTTGGGGCGCCACACTACTGCCTCAATTCTTCACACTTGGGGTAAAAATGGTAAAAATTGGGTCAGAGAAAAACACTAATTACTCTCCAAAAATAATAGAATAATAATTACCCTTCAAAAATATTCCGTCTTAGCAATAATAACCCTTCAAAAAAATTAATAATAGCAATAATGCTCCCTATGCCAACCGGGGCCCACCAGCACGATACATATGTGCGGTGCGGTGTGAACCAGCTTGTGTGTGCGCGTAGCAGTTACTCTCGTCTTCTCCCTGAGCTCACGCCTCGCCGCGTAGCACTCACGCTGCCTCAGCCTCGCCACCGCCGCCGTCTCGTCGGAGATGGCCTCCTACCCGGTGTTCCAAGTGTAATGTGCCCTCTCCCCTCCATCTCCTCCCCCTCCTCCTCCTAGCTCAACTCCTGCACACGTGCTCTGTACATATGAGCTCGATTCTTTATCGCGTCGTTTTCTTTGATCGATCTGGACCCATCTTTTTTTGGTGGATTGTGCTCTGGTTTGAATCTTTCATGTTCAATTTCATTTCTTGGAAGGTGCTGTGCAAGATGGAGGAATGCTTTGGGATTTGAGGATTTCTTGGGAATACCTACTTTGTTTGTTCTCCTTTTCATATTCTAATGGATTTTAGGTTAAAAAATTTGTAGATCTTGACATGATCTTACATGATTAAAATATGGGCAAATAGCATAGAAGCATTTGGTACATCTTTGGTGTGACATATGTGGCATTGCATTATTTGTAATAGCACTTTTTAAAGTTTCAATTTTTAGGGGTAACTACATTATTAAAACCCTAGATTTGTGATGTTTTAAGGCGTTTTATGTCACGAATTTGTAGATCTGATCATTTACACAAAACCACATAACCCTAGATCTGTGAGTCTTATTGGGTTTTAGTTAATAATTTGAACATCTGGATATGAACAGCAATAATTAAAATTTGGGCAAAGTAGCAAGTGTTGTATTTTTGCCTATTTTTAGGGTAGCTTAAATGGCAGCACATTCCTTGCTGTTGCAAAAACCCAACCAAAATCCTAGATTTCTGATACTCTAATGGGGTTCACATCAAGAGTTTGTAGATCCGGATGTGAAAAATCTGATGCTAATGTTTCGCCAACACCCCTGACCGTTTGACACTAAAATTTCTTCAGTGATTACCGTTCTTGTGAACTAATCCAGCTAGCCTGTGCCATTCTTAGATTGCTTACACTGCATTCGCTTGTAGATTTGTCAGATTCTGATGGGCTATAGTTAATAATTTCTGAATCTGGACATGAACACGAATGATTGAAATTTACACAAAGTTTAATAATTTCCTAACCTGGACATGAACACCGATGATTGAAATTTATGTAAAGTAGCAAGTGATGTATTTTTAGGGCAGCATCAATGGCAGTACATTCTTTGCGGTAGCATTTATCAAAACTTAAACTCTTAGGAGCGCATTAAGCCGCATAAAGCCACCCAAAAGCCTATGTCGTTTATGTCAAGAATTTGTTGATTAAGAATTGCAAATCTGATGCTAATGTTTTGCCAACAGTCTACCGATTGACACTAAATTCCTTCAGCGATTAACAATCATTGTTTTTGCGAACTATTTTAGCTAGCCTTGTACCTTCTTTATTGGCATTCACTCCTAAATCAAGTCCTAACCTGCTACTGTTGCTTGCTACTATCTCCAGAAGCCCAGAGGAAGCAGCGAAGGGTAAATGGTACATTGCAACTGCTGCTACCAACCACATGACCCGCGACCAGAGCCTCATCTCTGACCTTAAGCCCGTGACTGGCCGTGTCGTTGGTGGTGGCAACGGCGCAGGATTGCAAGTGCATGGCAGTGGAGCTGTGAACACAGAGACGGTGGTGATCCCAGATGTGTGGTATGTGCCGGGGATCAATTGCAACTTTGTTTCTGTTGGCCAGCTCACTCAACTTGGGCTCGAAATTTCGATTTTCCGAGGTGTCTGCACCGTCACTAGAGGTAGTGATGGATCTGTAGTTGGCAAAGCACATAGATCAGGTGCAGTCTATGAGGTGGAATTCCTCAAAGTTCCGCTTAATTAGCACTGGAAATTCCTCCCTGCAGTATCAGTTGTGGTAGTCAGACTCATAAGGTGGCTAATATCGCCTACTTTATCTAATGCTTGTTGGATTAGAACTTAAGTGGCACCTTTCAGTAGTTAGTTTAAGAATCTGGAGGTTTTCTGAATGTAATTGAAAGAAGGATGCTGGTTATGTTGCTGCCTATGACCATGAGCACAGAACTGAAGAAATGCTTACCATGTTGGTTTGACCATGTCTTTTACCTTCCTAGCTTGTTAAGATTGTTACCATCTTGGTTTGACCTTATGTGTTTTACCATCCTTGTTAAGTTCCTGCAGCCTTTTGGGCTGTTCATATCTATGGATCCTAGCTGAATTGTCGGTTATTCCAGTTTCAATGTGCCTTCGCCGCCGAATTATCGGTTATCATTTTCAACCTTGTTGTAACTTCAGGGTGTCTACGATTATCCTTGCAAGCTTCTCTTGTCGACAAATTGTAAGTACAGCTGGGGAAGACCATGAAGGCATGTTTATAGGTAAAGCTACCTGAGGCTTCAAAATAACTGATTATCTGCTGTTAGACGATGTTACTGGAACACTGGGAATTTAGAGCTGTCCATTGTCCATGTCTCTTTTGTTTAAGAAATGGATTTACGACCATGCGCATAGCGAATAAACAATGGCAGCGTATTCAAACGGCCATGAAAAAAAAATTCTGAAACAATTTGACAACATTGATGTGAAGTAGAAGAGGGAGAAATTTCAGCAACTTGTATCTTTCTCTCATTTTCTGGGATCTCATTGTGAACATGATTTTTCCTATTCCTCGTTCCAACCTTATACAAGTCACCATGACCGAAGTTATTTAACGTGGATCATCTAAGTAATTGATTTTTTTTCTTATCTATAAATAACTTAGAGGTTGAGTAGTCTATAAACGGTTGTTCTTTGCCTTAAGTGTAGCCACCATTCTCCACAGCCTTGCACTAGTCATCCATGGATATATTTTTCGTTTGTTTTTGGAACTTTGTTAATCTGCCTTTTGGTTGATGTGGTGGAACATCATGCTACGCTAGGTGAAACAACACTACCATGTCCATTGCCGATGGTGTGGCTAAAATGTTTGAAATTGGAAATAAGTTTTAGGGAGGGTTTATTTTTATAATTATTAAAAGGTTCAAAAATTAAAGAAATTCCCATTCATGCACATCAACTAACCGTTTTTCCTGGCTTTTCCAACCGTCAATGTGACATGCGATGATGCGACATTACTGCAACTTAAAGCGCACATCTGAAAACCACATGACTCAATATAAGTATCTGATACTTTTATACATCCATGATATTTTCTGCGTCTAAAACCTTCACACTAGATCCCACACAAACATGCAGAAATTCATCTGAGTGATAAAACTCTAATAATACATTCCTGTTGCTATAATTTAAATTTTAAAATTTAGGTCATGTTTGGCATAGTTCCAGATCTAAGATCCATAGCAAATTTGAAGTTTATATGTTAAATTATAATATTTTAAAATTTTAAATTTCATCTAAAATATAAACAAAATGATTTTTCTAAATGTTATCAATGTAATACATTCTAGATCTAAATACATAAATTTGTTTGTGAAGCTAGGAATATCTAGTTCCTAAAAATTTTTGGATTCAGAGCTGTGTCAAAGAATGCCTTAATTTAGAGTTGATTTTGGGTTTTCTAATCATAGTTTATTTTTCAGCATCGATTATATTATTAAAACAACTTTGAAAGAAGGCACCATATCCCCTATGGAGGCTAAAAATTCCCACATTAATCGGAGAAAAAAAAAGAAAAGTCTAAATAGCAATACAATCTAAAAAATAACTAAATTTTGAAACTAAAAATAAACAATATTGAAAGAAGAGTCCATTTAAAAACCCAATACGTGATTAATCAAAATTCGAAATAAAAAATAAAAAATCTGAAATTAGAAAAAGAAAAAAGAGAGTTCCTCCAACCTCCGCGCCTAGCCGCAAGGAACCTAAACGCTGAGAAGGAATATAATTTTGAAATAACTAAAATTCAAAATAAAAAATATTGAAAGAACAGTCCATCTAGAACCCAACACGAGTTTAATTAAAATTTAAAATAAAAAATAAAATAAATTTCTAAATTAGAAAAAGGAGAAATAGAGTTTCAATAGGAATACAATTTATAAATAAATAAAATTTGGAATAAAAAATAAGGAAAGCTAAAAGAATAGTCCATGTAGAAAAAAGAGAAAATGAGAGTCCAAGTAAAAATACAATTAAAAAAACTGAAATTCGAAATTAAAATAAGCAATATTGAAAGAAAAGTCCATATAAGAACCCAATATGTGATTAATTCTGAAATAAAAAATTTTAAAAAAATTCTGAAATTATAAAAAGAAAAAAAAGAGTTCGAGTAAGAATACAATTTTGAAATAACTAAAATGTGAAAATAAAATAATATTAAAAGGACAATTCATGTAGAACACAACACAAGTTTAATTAAAATAAAAAATAAAAAATAAAATAAATTCCTAAATTAGAAAAAGGAAAAGAGAGTTTCAGTAGGAATACAATTTTAAAATAACTAAAATTTAAAATAAAAAATGATTATTGAAAGTGAAATACAATATGAGGTAAAATTTATAAAAAATAAATTCTGAAAATTAGAAAAAATAAAAATGAAAGTTTAAGTAGGAATACAATTCATAAATAACAAAAAAATCAGAATAAAAAATATCGAATCTTGAAAGAACAATCCATCTAAAACACAACGATAGTAAATGAAAATAAAGTGGGGAGGAGCAACGGGCAATGAAGTAGGGTGCCAGTGGTTGATGGGATATCTAAAACTACAAACGAAACCCCGAAATTTATTATATTCGATTTTCAGAATCCCAATAACGATTAAGAGGAGAGATAGCAGGCATGTCGTTAAGCAGTTCAGTCATGACGGTTGGCGGGACTTTTAGAAGTAAAAAATGAACCCCAATGAAAATTATTTTTTATTTTTAAAATCCCTTGTGACATTAAAGATGGGAGGTAGCGAGCAGGCTGTAGAGGAGTATAGCGATGGTATTTGATAAGACTTTGAAAAATTATAAAAATGAAACCCAACGAGAAAATAAACTCTAAAAATAAAAAGGTTCAATTTTTGAAGGTTCTAAGGATGATCAACAGAAACTGTGGTAGATAAGACAAATAAATAAAAAAGTAAGGGACAGTGATTGATGTGACTTTTAAAAAATTATTAGATTAGAAACCTCGGAATGATAAGGTTTAATCTTTAAAAGTCATAAAACAACGAGACGGTTATTTTATAAATTTTAAGTGAAATCATGTAAAAAGATATATAATTTTGTGGGTGCTAGGTGCGCAATTACGCGGGCCACCCAGCTAGTTGTTTTTAAACTACTAATAACACAATATTTATAAAATTTTAGTTGGTTCAATTATTTTTGCAGAACCCATATCACCGCTCATATATAGAATCGGAGACTAAATCGAATCGTGCTCCAGCGGGGCCCCCACCTGCAGGATCTATATATGCGACGCCAAACAGATCTGGTACGGTTCGTGTGCCGGCTATTTGATCGATCTCCTCCCTCCAAACTCGATCATCTGTCTCCTCGCGTCGTCGTCGCCGTCGCTCGTCGGAGATCATGGCGTCTTCCGTCCCCTTCTGGCCGGCGGTTGGAGTGTAACTAACTAACTAACTTGCATTCTCTCCATCTCCACTCTTCGTAGCTTACCTCCTCCTTATCGATCAATATCTATACAGGAGTAGTTAGCATGGTATTTTTTTGGTGCTTTGCATTGGTTCGAATCTTTGATTTCCAATTTTTTTTTGTCGAGTGCAACATGTTGAATAATTAATGGATGAGATCGATTTGACGTTTCATCGTGAATACCTAGGCGGCTAGGATTGTTGCTTTTCCTTTTCATATTCTTATAGGTTTTAGGCCTTAGAATTCATATTCTTATGGGTTTTGGGCATTAGAATTTATAGGACCATGCATATTTATGTAATTAAAATATGAGAAAAAGGGGAAATTGAAGGGACAGTATCGATGCATCTCTTGTTGCATATTTAGAGTTCTTTGTAGGTATCTTGATTACTGCACTGAATTCACTCCTAATTCAAGTTCTAACATGTTACTCTAATTACTTGCCATCATCTCCAGAAGCCCAGAGGAAGCAGCAAAGGGCAAATGGTACATCGCAACAGCAGCTATGAACCACATGACCGGCGACAGGAGCGTCGTCTCCGACTTCATGCCGGTGAGGATCGGCCTCATCATCCCCGACGGCAATGGCGAAGGATTGCAGATGCACGGCATCGGAGCCGTGGACACAGGGACGGTGGTGATCCCGGACGTGTGGTATGTGCCCGGGATAAATTGCAACCTGATTTCTGTCAAGCAGATCACCGAGCTTGGTCGATATGTCGTTTCGCTTTCTGGAGATGGATGCACCATCACAAAACTTCATGATCGATCGGTAGTCGTTGGCAAAGCGCATATATCATGTGATGGAATGTATGAGGTGGATTTCCTTAGAATTCCTCTTTGATTGATTATTTAGTGCCTGATGAAATTATATATGTTCCTTTCTAGCTGCACTATGAGAGATGTGATAGTCAGAACTCGGACGCATGTTTAATTTGCCGTATCAGTTCTTAGTGGGAAATAGTTAAGGGGTCTGGATGCTTTTCTGAATTGTACTGGAAAGAACGTACTATGTTGGTTTTGTTGCTGAATTAACTGAAGTTATTTTCAAGAGCATCTACGCTTGTGAACAAATTAAAGCTGAAAAAAAGATATTTACCATCTTGTATTTGACTTGTTATTTACCATTTGTGACCATGTGTGTATGCATGGTCAATGAATTAATTGTGATAGTGTTAACAGCAGATTTTCGTAATCTACTCGGAGAGAAAAGAGAAAACCGATGCAGAGAGGAATGGGCGTTCTTAGTCGAATCGGTTACTTTATCGGACCAAGTCAGAGTCGGACCCAATTCCGTATCGGATTTAGCATCGTATCAGATCAGGTGGAGTGCTGACAGAGGGACCGTATTGGCCGATACGAGTTCAATACGACCATTGGCCGATGGGAACAGGAAGCTGATAGAGTCAGCATGGGCTTGGTTTGGGCTCGAGATAAGTTTCAAGGAGATTGCCAAATAGAGATAAGGCTCATGTTTTAGGCAATCATATCTCTTTAACTAGGCAGTTAGAGTAGATTTAATCTAATCGATGGCAAGAGTCCGCCATAATGACTTGTTTGTTAAGTTGTAGATAAAATCGTGTCCTATCTGGATAATGTTGTAATCTCGAGTATAAATATGCTGGTAGTTTGTACATAGAAACTCTCTCTATCAATTCAACAAACAAACTTGTTTCAATCTACTTTCGGCGCATCGCCAACCCTCGTAAGAGGTTAACTTCCGACGAGTTATCTCTTCCCCAGAGCAGAGGTAAGAACTCGTACCCGACGATCTACATCGTTGGGACTAGCGTGTCGCTTTAGACACGTTAAGCCTTGATGATGTGATCGTCGTCTATCATGTTTTGGCTAATATTGATATGACTTTCTAATTCCATCTCGCCAGCGATTAATTCGTTTTAGGGTTTATTGCCGACGATGGTTGAATTAGCTTGCTTGTCTAGATTATCTAACGCATCTACCATCCCCAAAAACGATCGACAGCTTGATTTTCTTTGTGTTAAATCTTGATTTATACTCTGAGTTGCTATCGACCTTAGTCGTTTCTTGAGATTTAACTCAAAGTCTGTTTTCGGTCGTAATTAAGGATAGTACCAGGGTTTCAGCCGGTCTTACCTAATGCATGTGATTACTTTATGTTTTATATGTATTTGCCACTTGTATGGGTAGATCGACAAATATAAGTGTATTTATTACAAATTAATCTCAGGGTTTCTCTGTGATCAGTATGTTTATATTGACCGATTGGCTTATACAAGTCTGCACTAGAGTATTAGCTAGTGTATTTATCTTTTATATATTCTTCATCGGCCAGTGTCATCTGATTAATATTCATATATTACTAAAGGCCGATGAGATTAGATCTGTACCTTATTCTTATTTCATTATTACCTCAAGTAGGCCGATACAGCTTTGCCCTATCGGCTAGGCCCTCACGATGCGACATCGGCCTATCGACCGATCGGCCATCGTTTATTAACTTGGTTTACTTGTTTATTCTTGTTGATTGCGGATCAAATTAATTGGCACGCCCTACACGCACCTAGACAAGCCATTGGACCTGCACTGGAGCTAAGCAGATCTCCCAGGGCGCTGTGAAAACGTGAAACCTGCTTTGTTGTGAGGCAGGTCGAAATTCTACGCCAACAGATAGGAAATTAATATGCTTTGAATCGGTTGATTTATGAGGATTTAATAAACAGACTCAAAGCAGAGTTTAAGGTGCGTGTGCCTCACCTCTTGATAGAAGGCTCAAGAGTGAATGTAAAATCGTTAAACCTTTACGAGAAGAGAGCTTCTTCGATGCTTGGAATTGATTACAGCTGTTGATCGCCTATAATCTAACTCATTAGGATAAAAAATACCAGAAAGAAGATATTTAAAGGGTGGGTCAGGTAGAAAAGATGAAAGGTTAAAATAGTAATCGACTTTTATAATTTATTTGTGCAGTTAATGGAAAGTATGTACAATCATGTTTTACCTAGATCCGGGATTTCAGAAAAATCACCGGTTTCAGATATTTTTGGTCCAAAGTTGTCAACGCTGGTACATTTGATACAAATTAGGAGTAACATGCCTTGGTATGATGCTTAACTAGTTTCTCATTGTGCCTTATCTGCTTAATTAAATGCTAAGCGATTAACAAGCGGAATATCTTCTTCGATCATGCTAGCAATTAAGCGCATCAATTTCGCAAGAAATCAATTACTTCAAACTTTTCAATTCCATTTAACAGCCTCCGAGCTAATCAATGCTTCATAAAAATAAAAATGAATCAATGCTATTCTGTAACCACAAACAGCAGCCAGCATCCATCATTGTCACTCAACAACAATAAGATCAGCCATCGTATGTGTCTGCCGGTCGCCGCCGATGTGCCCGTGCTTGGCTGCCCTTGCTCCTCTCTCCTTTTTCTTAGGGTTAGACACAAATGGAGTGGGTTAACGATCACATCGGTATAGGACATTGTTAGCCAACGGATGGGGAATTGAGTATTGAAGAATTACTAAGCTACCCTTGTTAATATTATTTCTTATTCCTAAATTACCCTTTAGAAATCAATGGAGGATATTAATTAGTTTAGGAGGTACCTGGGGTACCTCCCAAGCACCGTAAAAGACCTTGCAATTTTTCTCCGGGGCAGTTAGTCTATATCTAACTAGATGACATCCTGCGTGTTGTTCTGTAAACTTGTATGAAGCAATCAAATATAAAATGTTTTTAAAACAAACCAGTGAGAATAATTAGCCATAATTATATTTAGTTGGTACTAATAAAGATTGGAGATTTATAGCAATTTAAAAGGAACAATAATTGAATACAAAATGTTAATGATTGAGATCGAACATATCTATCCTTATAGATACAGATCACAAAGCACCTGAAACATAACATGCAAAAATAATATTTATTACCCTACATGCAAACTCGTCATATCGACCCACTAAGTATATAAAGGTCAATATACAAGCATAATAATTACGTCTACAATCTATTACATTCTAAAATATAACATACACATGCTAAATCATCATCTTAAATCATTTTATAATATTTTAATTCAAATCCACCCATCATTTCTATAACATTTAATATATATCAATTCATTCATCGTGTAATCTAATTAGTGCACGCGTACGTTTTAGTCTTAATGCGCGACGCGTCTGATGCTGCCGCATATGTGGTAGTGTATAGTACTTCTCCGAGTACAGGAGAGATCCAACTACCATGTTGTTGTTTCAGTGTTTCACGCATGTTGAGCTAACGGTGGCTCGGCCACGATCGGATAGATCCTGTATATGCGCGAAGTGAAACAGCTAATTTGCTGCCGCTATTGGATCTCATTCCTCCGAATTAACTCGATCAATCGTCTCTCGTCGTCTCGCCTCCCGTACGCGTCGATCGTCTTCGTCGTCGGAGATCATGGCACCTCGCAAAAGGGTCGCATCTTAGAAGGTAATTATCGTGCCTTAATTAATTATCCTCCTCCATCTCATCTTCATGTTCAAATATATACCTCCTGATGCATACATACGTGCTCTGTATATTTAGTGCTAGCTTGATTTCATTTTGGGTTTACTTAGATCTCGGCTACTCATTTGTTTGGAGGATTATTGTGCCTTGGTTCGAATCTTTTCTGTTCTTCAATAGGAGTATTTAATTTGTAGTCGAAACGCTACTTTGTACTTGATTTGTGATTTCTCACACATACATGTTGGAAATGCATGAGATCGGAGGCTTTCCAGTGAATATACCTAGGTTGTTTGTTTCCTTCTCTTTTTCATATATATTCTCAGAACTCGAACACAGAACCCTAGATTTGTGATATTATAATAAGTTTAAAGAATTTGTAGATATTGCGGCGCCATGGACATGATTGATTAAAATAATATTGGTAAAGTAGCAGCTAGGTGGCATATTATTTTTTGGGTGGCATCAATGGTAGTGCTTTCTTTTCGGTAGCATTTCTGCATATGTCAATGATCTACTAGTTGTGGCATAACCCTTAAAGTCGCTTAGACTTTGTGTCAAGAATTCACAGATTTGGATATGAAAACCAGATGCAAATATGATAGTCACAAAGTTCTCGGGTTGATGGGGTCGACAAACAGCCAGAGGTTTTTACAATATGGGGACGAAAATGTCACCAGTCAAAACTATATTCATCAGTAATTTTGATTTGTTGTTGTAATAATTAATCTAATCTAGCCCCTATTATTTCTTGATTGCTTCACTGCATTCGTTCCCAATTCCAATCCTAACCTGCAACTACTGTTATTTGCCATCATCTTCAGAAAACCAGAGGAAAGAGCAAATGTCAGCACCATCTTCATAAGTCCAGAGCCCGAAGCAACAAATCCTAAATGGTTCATCACAGCAGCTGCTACAAACCACGTGACCAGCGACAAGAGCATCTTCTCCGACCTCAAGCCTATGGCCGGCCTTGTCATCGGTGACCGCGCCGGCGTCGGCGCAGGGTTGCCGATGCACGGCATTGGAGCTGTGGAGACATGGCAGGTGGTGCTCCCAGATGTCTGGTATGTGCCAGGGATCTATCGCAGCTTGGTTTCGGCTGGTCAGCTCACTGCAAATGGTCTCAAAACTGACATTGCAGGAGATGTCTGCACCGTCGCTAGGGCTGATGGATCTGTAGCTGGGAAAGGGCGTATGATTAGTGGTGGAATCTATGAGGTGGATTTGTTGGAAACAGCCTAGGAACACAAGAATAAAACTCTTTTTGTCTCACGCACAAAAATGGCTGGAGGTTGAAGATAAACAGTAGAGTTTCGGCGACGAACGCCGCGGAGCCGATCGCTCCTGTATCTTGGCTTTATTACTCACTGGAACTTCACACCCTAAACAATGCAGGAGTACAGGGGCTACTTAAAGACCAGGAACACACCAGGAGCTAGCCTCCATGCCGGCCGTTGCGCCACGTTCCGCAGGACCCGCTCAACGTCGCCGTGAGCCACACGCTCGCCCGGACGACGCGGCTGCTTCGCTGAACCAGACGCCACACACACCTTGCACTCCAACGACTAGATCAACACTGCAACGGCCATGCAAACAACCATGCAGCAGCCATGCACTCGTGATCACGACTCAATCAAAACTAACAGAACGCACACGACGCACACAGACACACACATGCAGCAGAACACACACGCCACAAACATACTGTGGCAAGTTTATTTCTAACAGGATTTCCTCCGAGTTCCTCTTAATTAGTACCTGAAATTGCATTCCTTGCTGAATTGTGAGTTGTGATTGTGGGACTCATTGGAAACATAACTTGGAATTTATGTAGTAAATTTTAGTTTGGAGTAGTTGAAGGATCTGGATGTTTTTCTTCTGAATAGAATTGAAATAAGGATGGTGATTTTGTCGCTCAATGAGAATAAAGTTATCTAGAATGGTCTTATTTGTCCTCTGTGAGTAGAACGGAAGAACTGTTTACCATCTTGTTTTGGCTTGTGTTTTACTATCCTAGCTTGTACCGCAGGCTGTTATGAAACAATCACTGGTTAATGGCTATCATTTTGCAATTTCTACTCCAGTTTCAATGTGCCTGCATCCCCCAGTTATTGATGACCATTTTCAACCTTATGCTGTAATGGCTATCCTTGCAGAGTTGTAGGCTTCTCTTGTTGACAATTCTCAATTCTCAAACTGTTTGCTTTTCGAAGGGATATGGATAATCAGCAATGCAAATATGCAATTGGAACACTGACCATTTAGCTTTGCCCAGGATGCAAGGCCATGTTTAGAGTTCTTTGTAGCACTGTAGATGGTCATGAATTTTTTTTTTTGAAATTTTTAACATTGATGTATAACTGAAAGAGATAAATTCAAGCCACTAGTATCTCAATATTTCCATTTTCGGAATTCATTTCAAACATGATTTGTCCTTTTTCTATGTTATATAAGATTTTTATGTTAGTCAGCATGGCTTATTAAGCCATAAAAACAGAGTAGAAGCAACAGAACGAAAACAGAGTACAAACCACAAAACGAAAACAGAGTCCATGCCAGGAAACAGAGTCGAATAGAAAAAATAAAAAAGCAAAAGTAATTTCATTAGGCCACGGGCACACAAAATGAAACAATACTAGCGTTACAAAGATGTATAATTGCTACTCAGAACGCACAGAACGTCTTTGAGGACAGAATACGTAGATACTTCACGTCTTCACCCAAGCTGGAACTGAAACATAGGGAACTCCTCGTGGAAAAGGAAACTTACCAGTGCTGAATATTCTTGGTAAATTTTGTAAATACATATACATATACACATATAAAAATAGATAGCTAACACATTAATCTCAAGGGAACACAAATTAGGAGGAAACAACAGCACTAGTCCCACTGGGACTTACCTACTACTGGCACACGGACACACTTATTACAAGTTTACGATATGCTATACCATATGATGAAGGACCCCTGCAAGGCTGCAACTCCCTCAACGGTTTCTTCAACCGCTGCTGATGACTGCACGGCTACGTCGCCGGCGATGTGAAGGTATTCAAGATGATAGAGGCCGTCGTCGTCGTGGAGGCGTCCCCTGCCGACGAGGCTACCATTGCTATGGCCCTTGACATAGCACCATCCATCCTAGCTGAGGGACATATCTGACATTGGGGATTCGGATCCTGGTCAGTACGTGAGGCTGTGACTCGCCTATGCTAGCTCCATCGCCGTGGGACTGGGATGGGGAAACATAACTGAATTTTTTTGAGGCTGAGGTTTCTGGATGGGGCCAAAGGGATGAAAATTGGACTGAATTTCCCAACCGTACGGTAGCCATTTGCCGATTGTTTCAGTCGGTATTAAATTTTCGGTATCGGAAATGTGAGAGGTATTTTTTTTCGACCGTTTTGTCCGAATCCATTTTCTGTTCGGTAATTTTCAGAAAATGGGAGAGGGGGCTTTCTCTGGCCATTAATTTCTGCCTGTTTTCATCCAGGGCAAATTGATATCGTTGGCACAACTCAACACTAGAATATATGTGTAGCCTTTTGTAATTAGGATTTTTCTGAAAAAAAAACACCTTTACCAATTAAGTTGCACCTACCATGCAAGCTGAAGTACTAGCAGTGTAATTTACTCCATGTCACAAATTTAATTTAGATTTTATAAAAGTTCGATCGATCACATATAAGCGTGTTACACCGGAAGTGAATATATAGATATGATTTAAATTTGGTACAACACGATTAATTACATGTGATCGAACAGTAAAAACCTCGAAGTAACATAAACTAGGACGAAACAACAAACAATAGTGCAACATAAGTGTCACTGGCGCACAGGACGCACTTATTTATTAATAGCAAGAATCGTAACTCCGTTGATCATGCCAGCCATGCATGATTTCAACCCGCTGACTGCAGTAAGGCGACGTCGGGGATGCGGAGGTATTCGAGGTGATAGAGGCCATCGTCGTCGTGCATATGGCCCCTGCCGACGAGGCTACCGTCGCTGCGCCCCTTTACATAGCAGCAATCACCACCGAACATGACAAGGTAACCGCTGCCGGCGAGCTGCTGCACGGAGACGACGGTTGTCGTCGATGATCCGGCCGATCCAAGCTCAGGGACATACCTGTAACGCCCGTTTTGTCGCGGCGTTAGCGGAAAAACCTATTTACTAAAAACTCTATTTGCGAAAGTTTGCTCTTCGGTTGAGTCTTGTCGTGTGCCAAGGTCTCGTGTTTCCCCTCTCAGTTCAATCCCGGAGAAAACCGCAAAATCGGATTTCGAATCCGAGCCCTCAAACCCCTCCTTTCAATTTCTCAGCTGAAGTCTGTTTTACCTCCCTTTGTCCCGGGCCGATTTTCCTTCTTGGCCTGTTCCCTTCTCCCTTTCCCTCCTGGGCCGCTGCCGGCCCAGACCCCCAGCCTTTGGCCTCGCTCCCTCCCCGCTGGGCCGTGCCAGGCCGCTCGCGCCGCGCACGTGCGCCGCACGCGCCGAGCCGAGAGAGGGCGCCCTCTCCCTGCCCCGCTCTCTCCCGTTTCCCTTCTCTCTCTCCGTCGTTCTCCCCTGCCGGTCCCCTCTCCGCGCCCTCGAACCGCCTATCCGAGCCCCCCAAACCGACCTTCGCGAACCGACCTAGCGCCCCCTTCAAAACCCCCTCTCCCCGGCCGCCATTACCGCCTCCCCCGAGCTCCACTCTCCTCTCCGCTGCCGCCGCCGCCGTCCTCGCCCGCCGCCGCAGCCGAGGGCTCCCGAAGGAGCTCCGGGCGCCGTCCCCCTCGCCCTCTCCCTCGGCCGGAGCCGCGCCGAGTCCGCGCCGCGCCCGCGCCGTCGTCTTCCTCCCCGGCAAGCCGCTCCGCCGCGGTAAACACCTCCCCCTCCACCTTTTTCCCTTCTTTCTCGGCGTAGCGCGTTGGGTAGCACCGTAGGCTTCCTCCCGGAGCACCGCCGAGGCCGCCGCCCCTCTCCTCCATTCCCTCCCCGCGCCACCGCTGCCGCCGCCGCCTCGCGTCGTCGCCGGCCGCAGTCGCGCCTTATCTCTTCAATCCGAGCCAGTGGCTCGATTTCCCTCTCTCCCTTCTCGCCCCGGTGCCGTTCTCCTTCGCCGGTCTCACGCCGCGCCGCCCGATGGCTCCGCCGTCGCCGCACGCCGTTGATCCCGGTGCCCCCCTTTCCCTTTCCGCTTGCCGGCCTCCGTGGCTGCCACGTAGGCGCCACGTGAGCGCCAGCCGGTGCGCCCCGATCGGACTCGGTCCGATCGGCCTCTCACTCGGCCCCGATCGGCCCAGTCGGCCATCGGCACCCTCGGCCACTCGGTCCCTCGCGCTTCCTTGGCCCACTCGGCCTCCGGCCAGTCGGCCCGAGTCACTCGGTTCGGCCAGTCGGCCCCGAGTCACTCGGGAGCCCAGTCGGCCCGAGTCACTCGGGAGGCCGGACCAGGCCACTCGCCCGCTCGGCCATCGGCCTCCCTTTCTCTCCGGCCCATCGGCCGCTAGGCCCATTGGCCACCCCTCGCGCGCCGATCGGCCGTGGGCCAATTCTTTTGGGCCGTCGGCCGGTCCATCGGTCTCCTCGGCCCATCGGCCTCCCTTGCTCGGCCTAGGCCGATCCCCTCAAAATAAAGTCCATTTCCAGTCCCCCTTTTCTTTTTCTTTTTCCAGGGAATTAATGATTTCTTTTCTTATTCCAGAAAATCCTTTAATCTTCGGAAATTCATATCTTCTCAACCGATCGTCCGATTAACCCCGTTCCACTTCCAAAATTCCTCAAAAATCGAGATCTACCCAATGGCACGCTTAGTGGTCTTTACTAGGGCTTCTTTTTATCGCTTTGTTGAGTCGTCTCGTTTTGCGTGTAGTCTCGGAGCCCGAAGACCCGCAATGCGCGGATTTCGAGGAAGAAGCTCAAGATCTCGAGCAAGGCAAGTCACCTTTGATCAATCGAACCTATAGTTTAAATTAAGTATTTTGATGTCCGCAAACTATGCATTAACTAGGTTACACTTGGCACTTGGCCTCGGTTTGCAATACAACCGACAGGCCCTACCCATTTGCTGCATTCACCTTCCTTGATATTTGAATGCCCTAACACCCTTGTCACCCCTCAGGTGAAGCCTCGGTATCCGTACCTCGCGTACGAATATCGAGACTCCCCTCAAACTCTAAAATTGATCACCTGGGTAAAACTTGAGTTTACAAAATGCTTGGAAAACCCGACACTTGGGTCGGTGCCTTGAAAATAAAGTGAGTTTCTAAAACTCGCAGTACGGAAGACGTACTGGAGGTACGGTCTGTCCGTTCTCGCTCTAAGGACCGATTCCTTGGGAATTACATCCGAGCATATGTCAAGTACGACCACATGGGTGATATGGGACGCCCCTGGCTGAGTAATTAGCTAGGCCAGGGAAATCTTGATGCCAAGGGATAAGTGGATTCGCCGGGTTGGTGTCGGGGAGGACCCCTGGGCTTCCTGGCACAGTATGGTCTGGGACCTAACCTGGTGTTGGTCCGTGGGACCCCTCCCGTTGGCATAAGATGACCCTGAGTCGGCTTTCGAAATGCCTTGTCGTGAAAGCCTCAAGGTCGCCAGACGTGACCGAGAGTCGCGGGCTGGGTGATTCGGGGTTAGTAACGTCGTGTGGGTAAAGTGTACCCCCTCTGCAGAGGTTAATAACTGTTCGAACAGCCGTGCCCACGGTCATGGGCGGATGTGAGGTGATTCCTTAGCGTAGTTTTAATTGAACACTTTGTAAACTGCTGTTGGTGTGTGAGGTTTTCCCTTCTGTGCTTGGTTTAAGGCTGTTGGAGCAGCCGGTGTCGGTGAACGATTGGCAGGGAGCCTCTCGTTCCGACGTGTTTGATTCGTGGCTGTTGTAGCAGCCGGGTCGGTAAACGATTGGCAGGGAGCCTCTCGTGCCGACAAGAATCAATCGACACATTTTCACTGCTCCGGCCGGATGAGACGCACTTTCTCGTCCGCGCCGTTGAGAAGCACTCACTTAGATGTTTCTGAAAGTCTTAAACTAAAATCAATTGTGAAAAACAACTGGCTTTCCCTTGAAGCTTGCATTAAACACTTAATTCCCCTGACTTGCTGAGTACTCCCGTACTCACCCTTGCTCTATATAATTAAACCCCCCCAGTTCTCGAAGACGAAGAGGTGGACCCGGCTGATGAAGAGTTCTTCCAGGAGCAAGCAGACTTCGAGCAGTAGTAGGGTTTCGGCCTTTCCCCAAGGCTTTGCTTGTGGCTTAGGGCTAGCCTCCGCTTTCCGCTTCCGCCTTTTTGTAATGCTGTCGCTAACTCGGGTTCTGTTCGCAGTTCCAACCTTGGTTGCAATCCTACTCTTAATAAAGAGACCGCTGTTGTTGTGATATTCTGTCTTCCTGTTGTACCAGCGCTATTTCCTGGGACTGGTACATGCATACAGGTTAATTTGGATCGGCTTATACTGGCCTCCGCTCGGGGCTAGTTTGGGGCGTGACGGAAGAGATGTAACACCCCGACCCAAGGCATAATAGGATTGATAGGATACTCATGCCAACAAGTTGTAACTTCTTTTCCGGAAGCCCATCTCCAAAGAACTCTAAAGTTAAGCGTGCTTGGCCTGGAGAAATCTAGGGATGGGTGACCGACCGGGAAGTCTTTCCCGGGTGCGCACGAGTGAGGACAAAATGCGCAGAAAAGATGGGTGTTGGTTTGTGAGGGCAGTCTATATCCTATTTAAGCTGCTAGATGTAAGTGGGCCTGACCTCGTGGAGGCAGGACGTTACAATACCTGACGTTGGGGATGTGGAACTTGTCGCAGGATATAGTGCCGATCGCTGCGACGTGGAGGTCCCTTCCATCGCGGGCGTGGTGTACAAGCAGCTGGCCAGTTTCGGAGTCATGGACCGTAGAGAAGAGACCCGAGCTGGGCGTAGCGTTCCCGAATCGAGTATGAAGTTTGTATTGCGGTGGTTGTGCTCGGGGAGTCCTGCTTGAACGCTGGCGAGGCTGAATGGCATTAGGATGATGTCTGGGTATGCATGATCCTCTCCCTTATCAATTGAGAATCTTATGACTATATATGGGTGTCCTATATTTGTGCCTTAATGATATATATACCCCTGTTCTATGGAAGATGGAAAAAAGGATGAGTTAAGAGAGTCAAATGCCTGATGCCACAAGTATATATGTATTTGTTTGAGTATATCACATTCCTGTGTGTGCATCGTCATTTGAGAAACAAAATAGTGAGATGAGAGAGACAAAATACCTTGCACTACAAGTATGTATGTAGCTACGAGATAAAAAACAATGAGATAAGATAGACAAATACCTTATGCTATAAAAATTCTATTTGCGCACCAAGTATATCATAATCCTGTGTATAGCTGTTGCGGGATACATACAAAACGGTGAGATAAGAGAAACAAATATCTTGCGCTACAAGTATGTATTCGTGAAGTTGCAGCAGGATATAAAACGATGATATGAGAGAGACAAATATCTTGTACTACAAGTATGCATTTGTGATGCAAGTATATTACTTACAATCCTATGCACGAAAGCTAGTGACGCGATAGAAAAAAAAAGACGAGTTAAGAGAGTCAAATGTCTGATGCCATATGCATGTACTCTCTCCGTTTCATATTATAAGTCGTTTTGACTTTTGCTAGTCAATTTTTTCAAGTTTGACTAAGTTTGTAGAAACATACGGTAAGATTTCCAACACAAAGCAAACATATTATCAAAATATATTTAATGCTAGATTTAATGAAACTAATTTGATGTTTTAGATGTCGCTAAATTTTTCTATAAATTTAATCAAACTTAAAAAATCAAATCGACTTATAATATGAAATGAAAGGAGTATATGTTTGGTACAAACATATATTTGTGATGCACGTATATCACAATCCTATGCACAGAAGCTACTGACACAATAGGAAAAACGTTGAGTTGAGAGAGTCAAATGCATGATGCAGTGGCGGACCCAAAAAATTTATACTGGGTGTACCTACACAAGCAAACAGAGAATACTACAAGTATGAGGTATTTGTTTGCAAGTATATCGCAATCGTGTGTGTCACTGTAACGGGATGAAAAACAGTGAGTTGAGAGAAACATATACCTTAAGCTATAAAAATTCTATTTATGCGGTAAGTATATCATAATCTTGCGTGCCACTATTGCGAGATACAAAACAGTGCGACGAGAGAGACAAATACCTTGCGTTACAAGTATGTATGCGTGCAGCTGCTACAAGATACAAAACAGTGAGATGAGTGAGACAAATACCTTATGCTATAAAAAATCTATTTGCGTGCCAAGTATATCACAATCCTGCATGCGGCTACTGCGGGATACAAAACATTGAGATGAGAGAGACAAATACCTTGCGCTATAAGTATGTATGCGTGCAGCTGCCGTGGAATACAAAACAGTGAGATGAGAGAGACAAATACCTTGGACTAGAAGTTTGTATTTGTGATGCACGTATATCACAATCCTATGCACGGAAGCTAGTGGCGCAATAGGAAAAACGGTGAATTGAGAGTCAAATGCTTGATGGCACAAGTATGTATTTGTTTACAAGTATATCACAATCCTACACAGGGATTCCAATTTCGGTTTCAACCAAAATTTCGGCCATTTCGGTTCTACCGAAATTCCCGAGATTTTGGGATTTTTGGCACTTTTTGGACCACATTTTTTTTGGAAATTTAACATAATTTAACTGAATTTGACTAAATTTTGACCAAAGTCGCAAAAATATGAGAAAAACCAAAAATTTTGGCTCGGATAATCACTTCGGGGGGGGGGGGGGTTTCCAAAATTTTGAAAATTTCAAACCGAAATTGCAATCACTGATCCTGCGTGCAGATGTAACCGAATGGAAAAACGGTGAGTTGAGAGAAATAATTTTTTATGCTATAAAAAATCTATTTGCGTGGAAATTATATCACAATCCTGGGTGCAGCTGCTGCGAGATACAAAACAATGAGATGAGAAAGACAAATGCCTTGCACTACAAGTATGCATGCGTACAACTGCTGCGGGATATAGAATGGTAAGATGAGAGAGACAAATACCTTGCGCTATGAGTATATATTTGTGATGGAGGTACATCTCAATTTGCAGCCGAAGCGGAATTGCAAAAATGGTGAGGCGGGAGATACAAATTCCTCTCACTACGGTCTATGGAGTAAATATAATCCTATTTTTTTTAAGAAAATAGATTAAAATTCGGCCGAAATACTCAAAAAAGGATGTACACGATCAATAATTCTTTTTGTTGGCAGCGGGATAGAAAGATTTTGAGAGAGGAGAGGGAAATCAAATTACGATATACAATATAGTCCGAGAGATCGAGGGAATCACAGGCTACCCTCCACCTTCCATTAGTGAGTTTGTTGGTCCTAAATTTACCAGTGGTGACATATAATTTACCTGCTTGTCGGAGTCTTGTACCGTTCTCGTGTCTCGGGATGGGGAAGGTGCCGACGGAGCTGTTCGACATCGAAAGCTCTATCATGTTCTCCGATTGGTACAGAATATTGTCGAGGATCCTTTCCTATATTTGTTTTGTTCTTTGTCCATGTCGTCTGATCCGATGCATCGGACATATGCCATTTGGTTACCTTTTTTTAAATGGATGTTATATATGGTTACCTTCTTTTTCTAGTGGTGGTTATGGTTACCTTGATTGCACCATGTTTGGGCTTTCCACTCACGATCAGCACAAATCAAGGTAAATCGACTCCACAAAATTTCATGAGCTTTGCATAGCAGATATGATCTATTTAATAGTTCTTTTTAATAGCACAAATCAAGCTAAATCTATTTAATAGTTCTTTTTAAATGGAGGGAGCTTTTTAATAGTCCCTCCCATTTGCATGTTCTATTTTGTATAACAATGCTTTTCATATATGTAAATTTTTTAAGGAGCTCAAATAAATTTAGTATTATGAAATTATGTGTAGAAATTACCCTAATGCATTTTTCATTATCTATTTTCTTTATTTAACAGTTAAAAAAATAGAACTAATAACACAAACGTGGAGTCTTAATTTTTTGATTTTTTTAATTAATCAATGCAAACTGTAGAATTAATCCATGCAAAGTAGTACTTGTCTTGGAGTATCAACTGTTCTTTCTGTATGATTTATAATTCCAAATTTGGAAATTGGGAAGTATCGTGATGTACTTGTCTAGAGTCTCAAATTTAATGTTTCTTCAATTTAATAGTTCTCAAAATTGAAAAATAATATTTAGCAAGTCGTGACAAATAATTATCTTTTAGATTGCATAGGCGCAAGCGACGCTACTTCCTCTTAATACACGCTCAAATTGATGAAGGGCAACAGTTAGCAGGCCTTCGCTCCAAAGCAGAGCTACCACCTGCCCTATCGCTTTGTTTGGTTAGTTGCATTGTTGTATCAAAATTGTTTGAACGTACTATATAGTAGAGCTCATTTTTATTTTTCTCCCACACGCACGAATCTTCAAGCAAATCCAACGGCCCAAAATTCTGAAGTCGCCCCCTCCAGTTTTCTGTCGTAATTAAGAAATCTAGCCAATCCGATCTGTTTAAATCTTTTACTGTCTGCACTTGCACTAAAACAACCTTTACTGTACTCCACTGCTGGACTGCTGCGATGGCAGCTTCGGGTTATAAGATAATGGACCCCTTTTCATCTGAAAACCGGACTCAACTTGATTAATAAGATGCTGGGTACTTGGATAGGTGCAGATTGTACCGCTGTACGATCCACTGATTTGCTATCTTTCAGTAAATTTAGCCCCCCTTTATATATAATAACCCCTTCTCCAGATGGTCAGTTGCACACACCGATGATATTAAACACAAAGTAATACTACCGTGCATCCCATTAGCTCGAGAGGAAAGGAATCGAAAGAAGGTTGGCGATATACGGAGGTACGTAGCGGTGAGCGCCTCCATGGGGGTGCTGGAGGCCGTCCTCCACAAGCTGGCCAAGATGCTCGCCGACGAATACAAGCTGCACAAGGACGCCAAGGATGGGATCCGGTACATCCGGGATGAGCTGGAGAGCATGCAAACTGCCCTTGACAAGGTGTCGAAGGTGCCACCGGACCAGCTTGACAAACAGGTTAAGCTCTGGGCGAGGAAGGTGAGGGAGATGTCCTACAACATCGAAGACACCATCGATTCCTTTACTGTACACGTTGATGAGTCTGGATCCTCCACCACATGCTGCGCTTGCGTGAGTGCCAAATCCATGCTGCCACGGACGTATAAGGCTCGGCGCGACATCGCCGCCGAGATCAACCGCATAAGAAAAGAGGTTGATGAGGTGAGCAAGCGTCGAGAGAGGTATAACGTTGAAAGTATTATTCTTGCCCCAGCCTCGTATGATCCCCGCTTGCTAGCACTGTACGAAGATAAAGAAAAGCTTGTTGGCATCGACCACTCGACGGACGAGATAATCAAGTTGCTATCCCTGGAAGGTGAAGGTGCATCGGACCAGAAGCTCAAGTTGGTCTCAATCGTTGGCCCTGGTGGAATGGGCAAAACCACCCTTGCCAATGCCGTGTATAAAAAGCTTGAAGAGCAATTCGATTGCACAGCTTTTGCTTCGGTTTCTCTTCAGCCTAATGTGAAGAATATCCTCAGCAGCATACTTCGTCAAGTCACGGCCAGCAAAATCAAAGATGACCTAGAGGACGAGGACAAGGACAAGGATAAGAAGAGGTACATCAGTTAGCTAGATTCTTGCTACTAGTAGTAGTTTCAAAAATCCCCCTGCTATTAAATCATCAAAAAAAAATCGCCGAATTCTCAATACTAAAAAAATTTAGAAACCTTTGCAGCCTACATCGTCGAGAAAGCCAAAAACATTATGGAAACACAGAAACGTGGTCCGAAATGGAGCTCATCGACAAAATCAGACATGTCCTTGAGAAAAGAAGGTACGTCAATTACTGTTGCTATCTTATTAATTCAGAAGTGAATGTGTTTTAGGGACATCCTCTCGCTTCTTACATCTATCTATTATATACTAAAAAGTTTATTAAACTTTTTACAAATACTCCTAAGCCATTACGTAGCACTCCTACAATCGCTTTTAGGTCACCATGTACTACTCTAATAAATCCTAGAAATTCTAAGAAAAACAAAATATCTAGCTATCGATTTTCATTTAATCTGATGGACCCATTATTTTTAACCATTAGATCTATCTTCAAAATTAACAATCAAATTTATATCTCAAAAGGCCCACATCGCTCCGTATCTGTACGACGTACATACGTATCCTGAAACCCACCCCCTGACCCAAAAAAAAATTGTACATACTTCTCTTTCCTTTTTTTATTTCTCACTTAGTTGAAAAACCAATCAAATAATTAAACCACATCTTAACTATACTTTAGTTGTAAAAATATATGTTATTTCAAGTTATGTTCTAGCTAGGTGCATCTCATCAAAATATCCATGAAAAATATTAATAAATTAAAGTTATAGATATATCACTTAAGAACATGTATGATTATATTAGATTTGTATTTTCAAAAATAAAACAACTTCAACTGTGAGTAGCATTCTCAAAATTTACTCACTACCTACTATAAAAAGATCCTGATATGTCAAAATGACATTACTAATTTATCTTCGAATATATTTTCATGTATCATGTTTTTTTCTTTAAATATTGTTAGAAAATTAACGACTAAATGTATTCTTTTGACACCAATGTCAATGTCCTTTATCTCCTACTTAAGCTTCAATCGATCTAGATCGTTGATTGAGTTTATCTAGGGCACGTGAAATGACACACATCATCAACAAAAGATTAATTAAGTATTAAATATTACAAACTTGAAAATAGGTTTATTTGATTTTTTTTTTAAAAAGCTTTTGTATAGAAAGTATTTACAAATCACGCACCGTTTAGTTCGGGAAACTTTTGTAGTTCAGGAAACATGCTCACCATAAATAACAGAGTAGCCAATCAGATAAGCACTTTAGAAGTCAACCTTATGTACTAAAACGCTAATATGTACTATATAATATACTTTGTCAATCAGAAATAGCCAAATATATCAATCGTATGTTTCTACTAATCCCATGTATATAAGTTCTATATAAAAACTACTATCTACCAATCACGAAGTTATATTGGTTACGAGACATTCATGCACAATGCAACTAATAATTAGCTAATATCCAATGAGTACGTGTGTCATCGAGTACCAAAGATAAAGAAAGTACTAAGTGGGCAACCATCAATAAATAATAGGTAAGTAGAGATAGACCAAGCAACAGCAAGCAACAGTTGACTACAAGTAGATTACGACTATTGCACCTACATATACTCCTAAGATGCCACAAGACGCTCTAATAAAATAGAGAAAATGTGAGAAAAATTATAAGAAAAAGGAAAAACATCTAGCCATTGATTTACACTTAGACCGGTGATCCATTATTGTCAACCATTAGAATATATCTATCAAGATATCCCTCGCTCCTAAATACCGGCTAATCCCTCCCTTTGTACGTATGTACACAAGAGATGTCAAGAAGAAGAAGAAGAAGAAGAAGAAGAGTGTGTATATGATCAACTCATCGAGTAGTTTTCTCTTAATTTCTTTCTTTGCAGCTGTAAGGTTTTTCTCAAATTATGCATGTATGTAGCGACCACTCCTGATGAGGTTGTCGAAGAAGCTATGCCACCGCAGTGGTGCTTCACACCATCCCACCAAATCTCTTCAAAGTATTTTTTCACAAATGATATAAAAGGGAATTGCGAGCACTCATATAAATGCATGCATATCCATCATATAAATACACATACACACACCTACCTTATGAGAGAAAAATATTTACCCAAAAATAGGAAATTGTACATAAGTACGAGAGTCTACTATTTGCTAGAAAAAACATACATACGTACAATAAAAAATATCACATGAAACCACATTATATCCCTTTTAATTATGTCATTCTCACCTAAATAGTGTTAGTAATTAGCACAAATAATTTTGACAATATAGATTATTCCATCGTATATTACCTATGAACATGCATAGGTGAATCGGATATATAATGAAAGAAAAAAATCAAAACCCATATTAACTCATATATTTGCGAAGAATGGTGATAGGCGAGTTCACATATAACTGGAAAAAAAATTTCTGTTTGAATATGATGAATATCATCGTTTAGTATGTCAAAGTCTATGGTCTATTTCATGATATAAATATTTCTTTCTTTTATAATTACAATCTATTTCTTGTAAAATATGGTGAGATATGACTTCTTTTAGTATTATTTTTACAAACAACAAATAAATTTCTCACGCATCTGCGCAGGCTTTCTTCCTAATTTCACCTAAATAGTTATCCAAACTTTTAAAATAATTGATAAGATAAATTAATATAAAACTATTATGGAATGTAGTCATGGGCGCACATGGTATAAAAACCCTCCCAGGAAGGTTCAACAATATATGCTGTTTAATTTACTTATATATATATATATATATATATATATATATATATATATATATATATATATATATATATATATATATATATATATATATATATATATATATATATATATATATATATATATATATATATATTATATATATATATATATATATATATCAGTTCGCGGTTCCTAATTAACCATGATGCTCTGCGCTCATCTTTTGTAAAGGAACTCTCTGTAAATACTGTTACTGTTTTAAACTATACTACCTTTTAGGTAGTTTGTGTCAGTGAATCAGATCAAATACAAGAAACCAAGCCTATCAAATGATGGTGAATGATAGGTAACATCGCGAAAGTCAAATAATCAAATTTTGATAGATCAAAAACACTTTAACCTTAAAAGCTCTCGCAATTTGGTTAAAAGCTCTCGCAATTTGACCAGGCATTGAGGTGGCCTGACTGTATAACCGGTCTAACCATCAGACTAAGAACACCTTGACAACATTTATGTAAAAACTCATTTTTATCAAAGATCAACGGTTAGATTGAGGTAAAAACTTATCAAAATAAATTAGACAATCTAAGGAACAACTCTACCGAAGAAATTTGCAAATAAACGATTTAAAAGCAAAAACACTCTCCAAAGTCAGTTGTTTCAGAAATTTCATCAAATCTGAATAAAACCTGAAACTTAAGCAAATTCGAATATAGCATGAACCAATCAGTGAAACCTTCCAGGTCTAATCTATGGTGTATTAGAAAGGTTTTGGATAGATAAATTTGAACAAAATTGCAGCAAAACGAAGAATCACAAGTTAATGCTAAAACCGAGCAAAAACATAAAACTTACGAAATCGAAAGAGATCGTCGATACCTTGATGATTAAATATGGTCTTTATTCATATTTTGTATATAAAGAGATGTTGTCAGAGATGCTCACACTGCCTCCAATTTCAAATAGGTAAAATTTGCTATAGAACACTCAAAATTTGTGTAAATTGCTGATAGACATCATAAAAACGTGTCATAACTGAAAGACATTCTAAAAGATTGGTAATTTGCTGAAAGATACTTTCGGCTCAATTGGAGAGAGAAATTTTCAAAAAGACGAGAATGCCCCTACGATCAAAAGTTTTTGAGCTGAGGCTGGAGTGAAGATAGAATATGATGTATGCTAATGATATACTTGGGATGATGATAAATTTAGAATTGCATAATTTCTAAATTTTTACTCTGATGCCAAATTTTCTACATATGCCAAATTTTCTAGCCAACACCACAGAGACAGCAGTGATGAGGATGCTTATAGTAAAAAAATAAAGACAAAATAATCCTAAATTATTCTTCTTCAATCCCAAATTGTTCTTCAACAGCACAAATCACATAAACTGAATCAAAGAATTTTGACACAAATGAACAAATTCCATCATTGCTCCAATTAAAATCCATTATACATATCGTTTGCATGCATGAGAGGGGGAAGACCAACATGAACAAGAAAAAAAACAAACAGATCAGAAAAACACGACGAGCATATGATTTGGCGAAGGGTAGTGGTGGCGTTGAAGTCCCCCGCATGCCGCTTGCACGTGGATCGGGCCGCCCCGAGCTCATGGTGGCCGGACCTCCATCTTCCCTCCACCTTCCCCTCCCTTCTGCTTAATAGCACACAGGATGAAGCAGCACACGCGATGGCCGCCTACAGCAACCCGACCTCGCGGTGGTGGTGTCAGGGGCAAGACCCGGAGGGCTTGTGCTGTCTCCTCCTGTTCCCCTCTCGCTCTCCTCTCTGGTGTGGTGGAGGAGGTGACGCGAGGAGCGGATCTGGTGGCCTCAATGGAGACTCCTCCCGCTCGTTCAGCTGTCCCGCAGTCATGCGCCGAGGGGCAGCCATGCGCTGGAGGCGGAGAGGGAGGCAGCGAGTGGAGGCTGGAGGGGCGGCGCCAGAGAGGGAGGCGCCAGAGCCGGAGGGGGAGAGAATGTGAGAGGTATACACCTCCAAATGGGCCGGGGGCACGTGGGCCGGCCCGGCACGCCCGTACTGTAGCCGGCCCAGGCACGGCACGGCCCGTTAGCCGGCGTGCCGGGCCGGCATGGCCCGTGGAGGCCGGCCGTGCTTGGGCCGACGCCGCGGCCCGGCGTGCCGGCACAGCACGGCACAGCTGCTATAGCAGGCCGGCCCGGCACGATCCGCTACTTTTTTATAATCATTTTTTTTATATTTATTTCCCTAATTTCCTATTTTTTATAAATTATAATCATATTTTTTATTTTCCCTTTTTCTTTCTTTTAATTTTTCCCCTATTTTTCCTTTTTTTAATTTTTTCCCTATTTTCCTCACTGCTTTTTCATATTTTTTCATTTTTTTTCCTATTTTTCCATATTTTCCTTTTTTTTCTCTATTTTCCTCCCGGGCTGCGGCCGGCCCATGTGCCCCCGCCGGCCCGCGTGCTAAGTCGTGCCCGTGCCGGCCCGGCACGGCACGGCAGCGTGGTGGGCCGTGCCTGGGCCGCGTACGCGGCACGCGGGCCGGCACGGCACGGCCCGCTACAGGACACGGGTCGTGCCGTAACGGGCCGAGCCCAGTCGTGCCGTGGGCCGTGCCAGCCCGGCCGGCCCACCTGGCTGTCTATAGTGAGAGGGGCGGAGAAGGCGGATAAAGCGAGAGAGAGAGGCGGAGAGAAGACTAGTCTCGTGTAGATTTTTCTAGAGCTCCCACATCTAGCCGCCTCGGTTCGCTCGCGTCCATGCCGGTTGATTTAAAAACTTGCACTTATATCCTACATATAAATGTTGGTTCTTGTACTATTTATATATTTTTTAATAATTCAGCACTTATAAAATATTATAGGTGTCGGTTTTTTTACTTTCAGACTCATGTGAAGGGTCGGGAGGACGAAAAATATCTGATATGTGCCGGTTTTAGATAAGCTAGCACATATGAGGACGTCCTCTATTAGGGTTTTGTAGTAGTGTTTGATAGTCCGTCCAGTGGGTTATCCACCACACATCTCAGTTTCATTGTTGTACCTATTAATTTTGCCAACTTATAACGGTTTTGCAAAGAACTATAGGTATTTGATTATCATTGATGATATATGGGAAGAAGAACCATGGAAAGTTATCAAGTGTGCTCTCCTTGAAAACAATCTTGGCAGTAGAGTAATCACGACAACTCGCAATAAATCATGTTGCTCTTCTGACAATGTTGATGGCATCATTCATAAACTGGAACCTCTTTCGGATGGTGACTCTGAACAACTGTTCTATTACAAAATATTTGGTAAGGAAGGATGCCCAACCGAATTAAAGGATGTGTCGCAGAAAATATTAGAGAAGTGCGAAGGCTGGCCATTAGCTATCATTGCCATAGCTAGTCTACTTGCAAACAAACCGACGCAAACTCAGGGTCAGTGGAATAGTGTATTCAACTCAATTAGTACTGGACTCGAAAATAATCATGGTGTGAAGGACATGCGCTTGATATTATCTCTTAGCTATAATGATATGCCTGCACAACTAAGAGATTGTCTTTTGTATGTAAGTATATTCCCGGAGGACCATATAATTGGGAGAGATGACTTGATACAGAGATGGATAGCTGAAGATTTAGTTCATGGAAGACAAGATGACAACTTGTATGAATTAGGAGACAAGTACTTTAACGAGCTTATTAATAGGAGTATGATCCAACCAATCGATGTGGATGCCTTTGGGAGGGCGCAAGCTTGTAAAGTACACGATTTGGTACTTGAGTTTATTAGTTTCTTGTCAGCTGAAGAAGCCTTCGTCACGATATTTAATGGTCTGCATTCTTTTCCACCTCAGCCAGACAGCATACATCGGCTATCCCTTCGAAACAGAGAGGGAGAGCACGGCATACCTACCAAAAGATTGCCTCATGTGAGGGCACTTGTTGTATCCTCACGTGCTGTTAATTCAATGCCGTCACTCTCCATCTTTCCAGTTCTACGTGTCCTGGAATTAGAACAGTGCACCGAACGTAACATCAGGGGTGTGGAAAACTTGGTTCACTTGAGGTATTTGAGGCTAACTCAGGCATATCATTTTTATGATTATGATATCTGCATTAACCTTCCAAAAGGAATTGGAAATTTACAGTTTCTGCAAACACTAGACCTAAAGGAGGCCAGGATAGAAGAATTGCCATCCAGTGTGGTTCAGTTTAGTCAACTGAGGGTGCTAGAGATTTCACTCCGTAAATTTGATAAGATATGTGAGAAGCATTTGCTCCAGTGTTTGTGCAATGCGAAGCAACTTGAAGCTCTTTGTATCTTTTCTCCAAGTTTGTCCTTGGATTTCATGTTGGAAGTAGATTGGACCCCTACACACCTCCGAAGATTTACAGCATTTCCCCGTCAGAGGACTGAGCATATACTCAGGCGAGGGTCTGTATGGGCAAACTGGAGCCCATTCTCCACACTGCCAATGTGGATAAATTCCTCACTCTCCGGCCTCTCTGATTTATCCATGATGATCAGGACACTGCGGCAGGAAGACATCGAAATTCTTGCACATCTCCTCATGCTTCGTTCTGTGGATTTGGAAGTGCTAGAAGCCACTGGAACAAGGCTAGATATCAATGGCAGTGTAGGCGGTACTGGCCATGCAACAGCATTCCAATGTCTAGGAAACCTCAAGTTTGCAAGCCGTGCAATGGGGCTGGTATTCAGACCAGGAGCCATGCAGAAGCTTCAGAAGCTATATCTTTGCTTTGATGTTGCAGAGACAAAAGATGTTCATGGTGATTTCGACTTTGGGTTTCCCGGCTTGCAGAATCTCACCTCCCTTAAGACCGTCAACGTGGAAATTGACTGTCGCTGCTCCAGGCTCTGGGAAGTAGAGGCTGCAGATGCTGCATTGCGTAATGCAACCAACCATAATCCCAACCGTCCAACTCTTGATTTAGAGAGGCATTTCGAAGGAGAGATGCTATTTGATCAACAGGAAGAGATCCCTGACAAAGTACAAGCAAACAAGAAAGAAGATGTACTGATTTAGTGCTCATCTCTTGCATTCTGTGTTCGTTTGTTTATGTTCGCATTTCATTTTCTCCTTTCTAATCTCTTGGTTGGTATGTGCTCAGGCTCTACTTTCCAGGGTTGGGCCTTTTGGTGGAAACGGAGGGAGGGCCCATGACATCCGGGTAGCACCCCACCGTCTGGAAGACGTGACAATTCACAGTGGCACCGTCGTACGTTCACTTGCATTTTCATACACTGATCATAATGGGCAGCAGCGCAGTGCAGGACCGTGGGGTAGCTGTACTGGGAGTGTTTCAACGGTGAGTAGTAGTAATCCAGCCTTAATTTTTCGTTCATCTTCGCTTATTGTGCTACCCAGCAATTACCACCTCAGTCCACATATAAAAACATCAGCTTATCGATCTGTTGTTGACTATTGTGTATTTCTTCGCTTGCAGATTCATCTTGGTCCTTCGGAGTATCTCATAAAAGTTTCTGGGACAACTGGTTCATGTTTTGTAGTAGCCAACCTTATAACCTCCCTTACCTTTGTCACCAATGCTGCTTCCTATGGACCTTTTGGAGAAGGTGGAGGAGATCCCTTCGTCTTTCCAGTGCAGAGCAATAGCAGCATTGTTGGCTTTTTTGGTCGCGCAGGGGCATACATTGACGCTATCGGTTTCTACGTTCGCCCGCTGTGACTGACTGCAGCTCGTTCCACGTTGTTATAGATAGGGTCAGTGGTCCTTGTCCCTCTCTCAATTCGTCTTGTTTTCAGGGAAAAATTTATTAAATCTGTACGTTGCGGAAGTTGACATATGCACATGTTTGTTTCTCTTGCAATATTGGCCAGGTCTGTTGCTGGGAGAGTTACAGCAAGACACAAGGCTGGAGTTCACCATCTTCACTCATCAGAATGTGGCCTTGTGTACTCTTGAGGCTTATTGCCCCTCTTCAATAAATATGGATAGCAGCTTCCTACTGCTTATTAAAAAAAAGAAAAAAAAACTCCGCAAATTTCTTTCTTTTTTTATATTCTAAGTGTGTCTACCTTCGCCTTGAGGATTGAGGAGCTTGTTTCTTTGGTTTGTAAGTGGTGAGTAGTTATCATATCAGTACAACTTTAGAGGTGTGGCTGTTTTTTGTTATTTTTCTTTTTGGTTCTATAATAACTGTGAACCCTGTAAGGTGTTTGTTTGCTTCCGTTTTTCATAATAATGGAAAAATGGGGCGGGGTTTTTCTCTGTTCCGCAAAAAGAGAAACACGACATGGTATCAAGTAGTTCCTGATTAAGAAGTAAGAATTACTGATCCAACAGAAACGATGATGCCAAAGAACGCACATGCCAAGATGAAGAAAAACCTGGAGACTTTCACAGGTGAGTACAGATTCAAAACCCCTTTATGTTTTTTTACAATTATCATTAAAGTTAGCCGATATAACAAAATGACGACTAATATTCTTAATTGCTTCAGCCATTGATCAGATCTACCAAACGACGATATACTAACACATGATTGCTTCAGCCAAAACCTATATCCCAGATCGAGGCTATGAGTCATGGGTACTCATCCCCAATCAACATAGCACATAGCTGCTACTATATAAGTCCCATGGCCTTGTTGACATCCTACCCCTGCACGCTTATGCTACATTGTCATTACCATGGTTACATTATGGCACCCCCTCTCTCTATTCAAAGAGTTGATAGGTTAGAGAGTTCAACGCTATATGTTAGGCTCTCTGGCTTAGTAGAAATGATATGGTTTTTGATAAATCACCGTCAAATTCTTATTTGCAGGTACTGGCAACATATTGGCTCCGGGGTTGCGCTCAATTACAAAGGCATGATGATGATATCAAGCTAATAAATGATGTATGTCGTAAACTTGAGTCGACGATTATGTACCTTTTTGTCAACTTCAGCTAGAGATTCACAAATACAATTCAGTAATTGTGGTTCTTTATCTTGTGTTGGTGTTTATTAATTTGTGTTTGCTTTATGTTATGTCAGTGTGTGCTGAAATTGTTCTTGTGTAAATTTTGTAATAATTGACTGTAGCTCGTTGAGCAAAAGCCGAAATGTTATTCCATTGTCTAAAAAAAATCTATTACAACTATAAGTCCAACTACAAACAAGTATATTTGAAACTTATTCTAACACCTGTGATGATTTATCTTGCATTGTTGAAGAGATTGGTGTTAGCTTACACTACCCAAAAAAAACTATTTTTTTCAATGAATAAATGCATTTCCAAAGGCGGGTGTGCTGTCTGTATCTACTCAAACGACTCTAGAAATAGACCATATACATAGGCGGGTAAAACCCAACCTGTGAAAATGATTTTCCCATGTATGTGGCTTAATGGACCTGCCTTGCAGGTGGGTGTATTAAGCCTCCGCCTAAATTGATGTATTTTCCCAGTCGAGGTGGTTAGGCTGCCCGACTCTAGAAATGATTTTAGGGGAGAAAATGCAAATTCATTCCCGGTACAATTTCATCAGGTAGCAACACCATAGCATCAAGCACATCATTGCAGCAAACACAACGTTGCGTCAACCAAATCAACATTACCAACAGATCAAGAAGAGAGGCAGGGAGCAACTGATCAACACCACCAAGCCTTGTTACAGTCCTTGTCGCCATCCGTGCTAGGTCTGGAGCTCCCGCTTACCCATAGATCATCATAACTGCCTCCCCCGAGACCCCATCAATCCGCTGTCATAGTGGTGGACCTCTTGTCGCCAACCCACCGTTGTTGTCGAGGTGGCAAATGAAGAAGGGGAGGAGGCAGGTCAAGCAGATCTACTACTCCCAATACAGTCGCCCGTGTATCCGTTGCTCTCGAGGCTGCCAGTGACAGAACCGCCTCTCCCTTGGCCGCCGGTCCCGAGCCTAGAGAAGTGCAGGCATACACAAACAACGGCCTGGCTTCAGCGGCGTGGAGAGGAAGGAAGGAGAGGAAGAGGTGGATGACGCCGCCGCCGGATCCGACCCCTCCCCCTACCACCTCCCTAGCCTCCATCGCCACTCCCTTTACAGCACCGTTCGGCCATCGAAGAGGAATGTAGCGGTCATCGAGGTGCTCTCCACAACTAGATCCAATGGGCCCGCCGTCGGGGAGGATCGGTGGTCGCGGTGCCAGGGGCTCGCCTACCTTCATGGCCACGACACCCTCACATTAACTGGGGAAGAGAAGATAAGAGTTTAGAGATAGAGTGGAGAGAGGAGAGGAAGAGAGATAGAGATAGAGTGTTGGCCTGGTCGGCGTCGATGTATTTTTAATGTTGTTCAACATTTTTGCAAGCGAGGGCTAAAAAGGACGGCTTGTGAAAATTTGATATTTATAAGTGGACATCTTAAGCGATCGCATTCAAAAATCAATTTTTTCGGTTACAAGTTATAGAGATTGTACAGTCGCCCTGATCACATGTCCTAATATCTCTATAAATACCGAGCCATTGTATCCACGCAACATACGCGAAAATAATTTAGGGTTGCCACCTCCTTTATACTGCAAAGTCTTATGTCGTCTACTACATCCTACCCGTCGGCGTGCACTTGTGTTCGGGAGAGCAGGTCTATGGACTGATCCGCCTTCGACATCATGCACACTCAGAAGATGGCAAATAAGTTTTGTTGGTAAGCACTAGGTGCAATTATTCACAGTTCACCCACCAGGGCTCGATCTCCTCTATGTTCGCTCATGGTGTGTCATCTTCCACACCCAATACCACGTGTTGTATGTGTGGTGCATGTGTTGGCGCAGAATTTCGACCCGCCTTGCAACCAAACGGGTTCCACGTTTTCACGGCGGCCTGGGAGATTTGCTTTACTCCAGTGCAGGTCCAAATGGCTTGCCTAGTTGTGTGCAGAGCGTGCCAGTTGATTTGATCTGCAATCAACAAGAAACAAGTAAACCACGTCAGAAAACAATGGCCGATCGGCCGATAGACCGATGGCACATTGTCATAGCCCAGCCGATAGGGCAAAGCTATATCGGCTTACTCATGATAAAATAAGATTAAAGCATGAATCCAAACTTATCGGCCTTCATCAACATGTTAATGTCAATCAACGGCATCGGCCAATAAGGGATAATAAAGATTACTGCACTAGCTAGAACTCTAATGCAAATCCACATGAGCCAATCAATCAATATAAACACGTTCATCACAAATAAACCCAAAAGATTAACCTATAACAGATGCATCTATATTCATCGATCTATTCGTGCAAATGGCAGATACATATATAAACCTAGCGATAATCATATGCATCAGGTAAGACTGGCTGAAACCCCAGTGCTATCCTTAATTACAACCGAAAACAGACTTTGTGTTAGATCTCAAAACAGGACTAAGGTCGATGACAACTCAAAGTGTGAATCAAGGTTTAACACAAAGAAAATCAAGTCGCCGATTGCTTTTAGGGATGGTAGATGCACTAAACAATCTGGCCAAGCATAATAATTAAACTGTCACCGGCAATGAACCCTAAAACGAGTAGATCGCTGGCGACGCATAATTAAAACGCCTGTCAAGATTATCCAAGACATGATAAACGACGATCACATCATCGAGGCTTAACGTGTCTAAAGCGACACGCTAGCCCCGACGATGCAAATCGTCGGGAACGAGTTCTTACCTCTGCTCCAGGAAGCAAGAACTCATCAAAATTAACCTCTTGCGAGGGTTGGCGATGCGCCGAAGTAGATTAAAACTGGTTTGTTGTATTGAGTTGTGAGAGAGTCTCTATGTACAAACTATCGGGATATTTATACCCGAGATTACAACAGGGTCCTTGTAGGACACGATCTTATCTCTAACAAACAACAAGTCTTTACGGCATACTTTTGCCACAGATTAGATCTAAACCTACTTGATTTACAAGATACAATTGCCTAAAACCGAGCCTTATCTCTATTTTGCAACTTCCTTGAAGCTTATCTTGAACCCAAACCACGTCCATGGTGACTCTGTCAACTTCTGACCTCTATCGGCCGATAACCATACAAATCCAAATCGGCCGATACAGTCTTTCTGCCAATACCTCATTGAGTCCGATACGCTAACTGTGTCCGATACGAGACCTGGTTTGATTCCAACTTAGCTCCCCTTCTCCGCTTCGGTTTCCTCTTTCTTCTCCGGGTCGATTATAAAAATCCGCTGTTAACACATGCCCCCCAATTCCGCTTCATTATATAATGTGGCGGAATTAGCCCCGAAGAACTTATCAATTTCCTTGCTAGGGTTTGTCTGAAAACCACGCAGATTCAGATTCACAACTTTCCGCCGCCGATTTAGCAATCACCCGCATTCTTCAACTCCGGCGACCCCTCGACGTTCCATCGGCATCAACCTCCACAACGGCGACCTCTTCAATAACACCAATGGCTTCCGCTCCATTTTACGCCTTCGAGATCCCTGTGGTGAGTCATTCTCCTCCGCATCCACACTCTCACTTTCCTGCCGATTTCTTCAAACTAGAGATTCAGCCTTTTTGCCCCCTGGGTCTTATGTTTTCATCGTTGTTCTTATGATCTAGGTTTTCAAAAACCAAATCTTGATCCCCACCAACGACAAATCACACAGATTCCTGCTAGGCCCCATGGGCGACTGCGACCCAACTTGGCTGATCAACGCTGAGATGAACAGAATCCCATTTAAACAAGCCAAGCCCAACGTCTCTTCGTGGAAACACACTTTTAGATCCTGGCTATCAAAGCTCAATGGGTACAGAACCTGGCACAAGAGAATCGCCGCGGCCAAACAGGTCCGCTGGGACGAGATAGGAATCGGCCAATGTATTACTTTGTCCCTGGCCGATACCAAGAAAAACGAGCCACTCATGTCGGCGGCCACCTATTTCTGGTCTAGCACCTTGAACGCGTTCCTGTTCAAGCAAGGTCCGATGACCCCAACTTTAATCGACGTCAAGATGCTAACAGGACTAGATATCCAATCCGAGATCAATCCCTTCAGCCTCCTGACTAACAATAGCCACAAACTGAAAACCAAGAAGATTGGAGGCTGGTCTGGGTATATTTCTGAACACATGGAACAAGGATTAGTCTCGGAAGGGAACATGTAGCCTTCCTGACACTGTGGTTGGAAAGATTTGTTTTCTGTGGATCGACCTGTGGCCCAACTACCAATTGCCAACATCTGGCCCAAGCTCTGGTCGACAAGAAACAAATCCCTCTCGGCCGATATCTTCTGGGAGTTGTTTATCGACTGCTTCATGTCTCTACTCAGGATTTAATGTTGAAGCAGACTGTGGCTCATGGAGGACCATGGTGGTTTATTCAGCTCTGGCTAACCATTCATACCAACACCATGGCTGATCAGCCTCCACTATCGGACTCCCTCTTCCCATCAAAATATGCCGATCATGAAGATCATAGAACCAGAAGATGCATGTCTTTTGGGGAAGCGGCCTCCGTCTATCCTGGAGCAGATCAATCGGCCGAAGACCTGTCTACCTAGTTCATCCAATTCTACACCGGACCCCCATCAATTAAGATGGATATGTGCCTCTACCTCTCGGATCAGGATTTTGAACTCCCTGATGATCTGCAGTTGAACCTGATAAATGATGACATGGAATCCCGAGAGTCATTTATGATCGGCATCACCCCATGCCTGCTCCCAGTAGGCATATTTCAAGGAAGAAGCACCAGCCTGTCTTATGAGTTCTATAATCCCATGGTAGCTGCTAGACAGTGCGGGCTTGGGCAACTCCCCATTAACTTATACTTCCATAGACTGCTAGAGAGCAGGGGCATAGCGCCATCAGGATTAATCATGAGTAAGGCACTAGAAATCAGAACCCCGAACCTGGGCGACTGCGACCGATTGCATCTGAGCCCCTTTGTACATATCAGCTTCCAAGTATGGTGGCAAGAATGGGCTGCTCACATTTTCCATCAATCGGCCAGATTCTACATGACAGAGCTCATCCAGGGTATCAGCCCTCAAGTCCCAGACGAGCTGATCCCATCTATGAGCAACAGCGAACAAGGAATTTGTTATGCTCAAGCAGTGGCTCCATCAGGATCAACCATCCTGGAATCAATCATCGGCCTTACCGCCCCAAAGGTATCATCATTACTCCAAGGGCCGATGATTAAAGAAAATCCCAAGAGGAAAGCACCAGCCAAGGGCAAATCCCAAAAATCCAGCAAGAAGGCCAAAACTGATGACCAAGCCGATCTCGAAGAGCTAGACTGATGAGGACACAACTAGCTCGGATATAACCATGACTACCTTGTGTATTAATCAGCCAAAGGTTAACCAGTTCTACATAAGATTTACTTGTTATATTTTTGAACATACGTTGCTACACAATGAGTTTTGTTTGTTTTCATTTGTAGAGGTACTTGCTTGGATGAAGGAAAAGAAGCCGAGCATAACAAATGCATGGAATATCAATGAAGTTGATTGGGGACCAAACCAAGACCTTCTCCAAGTCGACTTCGGGTGCAATTCGGAGTCCAGGACCAGTCTACACTAAAACGGGCGCCCAGGTCGCATACATGCTCGGATTGGGGCATTCTTTATATGAATGGAAAGCTAAGAAGATAAACTTTCTAATGGTTCTTGTCCCATGTCCAAATTCATTACGAGTCATCGGGAATTGACCAAACAAATTGACATTCAGAATCTGTCCCGGCGCTGCGACGCCGTATTTGGGCCTTTGGGCCGTGTATCGTGTTGGAGCCTATTAGGGTTGCGTCAAGGGGTGCTTGCACGACCCTAAACTCTATATATCAGTAGCCGTTGCTATCTTTAGGTTTTAGGGTTTTGCTTAGATTAATCTGTCAAGAACAGTTTCGCCGCTAAATCGGTTTGTAAGACCCCAACTTGTGAGCTTAATCATTCATCTGCAATTTTGGTTGTATTCTATCTTGTTCTTGTTTGTGTTCTTCGATTGGCAAACAGGGATTAGCCTTCTCGGCGAGGTCACCCGCGTTTCGACACGGGTGATAACCAGAGGAGACGTGGTGCTGCGATTGCGGGGCTCAAGAGCGTGCGTGTTCAAGAAGCCGGATCGATTTGTGTTGCGACTCCGTCTAAATCGTTGTTTATCAGAACCTTTTGGAAGGTCGGGAACCATAGTGTACATCAAGTGGTATCAGAGCTCTAGGTTCACCGTCAGGTTCGCCCAGTTTCTTTACCCTAGATTAGTTTTTGTTTTCGCAATAATCCTAGAGTCTACAGAAAAGCCAAAAAAAACAATTTAGTCGTTAGTTACCGTCAAATTCTTATTTGCAGGTACTGGCAACATATTGGCTCCGGGGTTGCGCTCAATTACAAAGGCATGATGATGATATCAATCTAATAAATGATGCATGTCATAAATTTGAGTCGACGATTATGTACCTTTTTGCCAACTTCAGCTAGAGATTCACAAATACAATTCAGTAATTATGGTTCTTTATCTTGTGTTGGTGTTTATTAATTTGTGTTTGCTTTATGTTATGTCAGTGTGTGCTGAAATTGTTCTTGTGTGAATTTTGTAATAATTGATCATGCCAGCCATGCATGATTTCAACCCGCTGACTGCAGTAAGGCGACGTCGGGGATGCGGAGGTATTCGAGGTGATAGAGGCCATCGTTGTCGTGCATATGGCCCCTGCCGACGAGGCTACCGTCGCTGCGCCCCTTTACAAAGCAGCAACCACCACCGAACATGACAAGGTAACCGTTGCCGGCGAGCTGCTGCACGGAGACGACGGTTGTCGTCGATGATCCGGCCGATCCAAGCTCAGGGACATACCTGACGTTGGGGATGTGGAACTTGTCGCAGGATATAGTGCCGATCGCTACGACGTGGAGGTCCCTTCCATCGCGGGCGTGGTGTACAAGCTGGCCAGTTTCGGAGTCATGGACCGTAGAGAAGAGACCCGAGCTAGGTATAGAGTGCATGTTAGCTCCCGAATCGAGTATGAAGTTTGTATTGCGGTGGTTGTGCTCAGGGAGTCCTGCTTGAACGCTGGTGAGGCTGAATGGCATTAGGATGATGTCTGGGTATGCATGATCCTCTCCCTTATCAATTGAGAATCTTATGACTATATATGGGTGTCCTATATTTGTGCCCACTACTACAAAAACGTTCATCAGTGTCGGCATAATAGGTGTCGGTTGAACAAAAACCGGCACCTATTAGTCATTTATCGTCTTAATTATAGATTATAGGTGCCGGTTCGGGCGAAGAAAAGAATAGGTGCCGGTTCATAACAAGAACCGGCACCTATTTGCTTCACATGGTGTCGGCTGAATACTAAAAACCGACACCTATAATATAGGTGCCGGTTCGTAACAAGAACCGACACATATGTGGTTCCTCACCACGGAAGGAACTGAGTATAGGTGCCGGTTATTTTTGTAAACCGGCACCTATATCCTTTGCACCTATATATATATCTCCTCTCAGCACTGATGAGCTCATTTTGAGCGTCTTCGTGTGGCTCATGCAAACGGGGGGAGAGATTTTGCCGAAAAATTTTAAAAACATCAAGGAATTTGTATATTTTCTCGTGTTTAAAGGTTAGTACAAAGGTTAGTACATTTTCTCTAAGCAAGTTTTTTTCATTTGTGTGATTAATTCTTTATGGTATATATGCTTTTCTTATTTGTGATAGATAATGTAGACGTCTCTTGTTGAATTGGTCCAATATTTTGAGAAAATATAATGACTTATTGATTTTGGAGTAATATTGAGAATATGTTACTTGTGTCTATTTGTGTAATGTGGAGAGTATTAAATCATTGAGTATTTTACATATGAAAGATTAGTAACGATGATTTTTGATTGATTTACGGATTTAATCAATATATATATGTTAGCAGTTAATTTAAGAATTTTCGTAGGACCGATGGATGAAGGAGGGATGAACGGTGCGAAGCGTGGTACCTTGGAGTATGCCAGGGGAGTAACCAACTTTGTGATCGCGGCCACGAGTTCCCGATCGTTGAGCATGACGGAACATTTGCATTGTCCATGCACTGATTGCAGGAACGAGAGACAGTTTCCTGCAAAACAAGTTCACGAGCATCTTCTAACAAGAGGTTTTATGCGTAATCACACATGTCAGGACCATGACAATCATGGTGAAGATGAGAATGACAGTGTGGACAATCATGGTGAAGCAATGCACGAAGACAATGTGGAGTTGCCTGGTGACGAAGGTGAATATGAGAATCGCGAATCAGATGGTTTGGATCAAATGTTGCGCGATGGGGAGACAGCCTACAGCGATGACAAGCAATACGAGAAGTTTAAAGCCATGGTGGAGGACTCAAAAACACCGCTTTATCCAGGATGCAACGAGGAACACACCAAGTTACACGTCGTCCTCTCGTTATTGCAGATGAAATCAACCAACGGCTGGAGTGACAAGAGCTTCACAGAGCTTCTGCAGCTGATCGGAGACCTCCTTCCAGCAGGTCATGTATTGCCAGAAACAACATACCAAGCAAAGAAGTTTGAGGGGAGTCTCGATATTCGTACGCGAGGTACGGATACCGAGGCATCACCTGAGGGGTGACAAGGGTGTTAGGGTATTCAAATATCAAGGAAGGCCAAGTGTCAAGTGTGACCTAATTAATGCATAGTTTGCGGAATCAAAATACTTAATTTAAATTATAGGTTCAATTGATCAAAGGTGACTTGCCTTGCTCGAGATCTTGAGCTTCTTCCTCGAAATCCGCGCACTGCGGGTCTTCGGGCTCCGAGACTACACGCGAAACGAGACGACTCAACAAAACGATAAAAGAAGCCCTATTAAAGACCACTAGGCGTGCCATTAGGTAGATCTCGATTTTTGAGGAATTTTGGAAGTGGAACGGAGTTAATCGGACGAACGGTTGAAAAGATATGAATTTCCGAAGATTAAAGGATTTTCTGGAATAAAGAGAAGGAATTAATAATTACTTAATAATTCCCTGGAAAAGAAACGAAGGAGGGACTGAAATTGGACTTTATTTCGGGCGGCTAAGGGCAGCCCAAGGGATTTGAGTGGGCGCGGCCGAAACAATTGGGCCGGCGGCCCGAAGGGAATCGGCCTAGGCCGAGCAAAGGAGGCCGTTGGGCCAAGGGGACTGATGGACCGGCCGATGGCCCAAGGAATTGGCCCACGGCCGATCGGTGAGCGAGGGTTGGCCGATGGGCCTAGCGGCCGATGGGCCGGAGGCCGATAGGCCGATGCAGGCTGGCGGCCGAAGCCGACGACGGGAGCCGACGGGAAGAAATGCGGCCGAGCCGACGGCGGGAGCCGACGGGAAGAAATGCGGCCGAGCCGACGGGAAGAAATGCGGCCGATGCAGGCCTGGCGGGAGCCGATGAGCGGCGGATTAAGACGACGGCCGACGACGCAGGGCTCGGCCCGAGCGGCGGCGGCGGCGGCGTGCTCCGGCGAGGGCGGCGAGCCGGAGGGGGCGGACGGCGTCGGTAGGCGCCGGTGGAGAGAGAGAGAGAGAGAGAACGAGCCCACGGCTCGGATCGGAGCGGGACACAACGGCGGCGGATTGAGACGACAGCCGACGCCGACGGGGAGAAAAGGAAAAAGGGGGGGGTAACGGCGCCGGGGCGGAGAGAAGGCGACGGCGGCCACGGCGGTGGCCGGAGGGGTCCTACGGTTGGCTAACGGCCTAAACCGACGAAGGGAAAAAGAGAGGGGGAGAGGAAGGAGGTTTACCGCGGCGGGGCGGCAAGCCGGGATGGAGGCCGACGGCGCGGGCGCGGGCGCGGCACGGCTCCGGGCCGGGGAAGAGGGCGGCGGAGATGGCGCCCGGAGCTCCTTCGGGCGCCCTCGGCTGCGGCGGCGGCGGACGGCACGGACGGCGGCGGCAGCGAGGCGGAGTGGAGCGGCTCGGGTGGAAGCGGCAATGGCGGCCCGACGGAGGGGTGTTTTGTAGGGGGTTAGGTCGGTTTGGTCGGGGGGGGAGAGGCGGTTCGCGGAGGTCGGTTTGGGGCGCGGAGAGGGGACCGGCGCACTCCGGCGCTAGCGGCCAACGGCGGCAGCGGTGACGCCGGCCGGTCGGGAAAAAGGGGGAAAGGGGGAAGAAAAAGGAGGCTTGCCTCCTAGCCGATTTGGGTAAGGGCGCGCGCGCGGGGAGAGAGAGCGCTGGCTCTCTCGGCTCGACGCGTGCGGGGCACGTGCGCGGCGTGCACGGGCCGAGCGGCCTGGCGCGGCCCAGCAGGAAAAGAAGGCGGCCGGGCAGGCGGCACGCGGGAGAGAGCTGGGCCGGGAGGCGGCCCAGGGAAGGAAGAGGAGAGAGGGGGAAAAGAAAACGGGCCGAGAGGGGCTGGGCCGGCAGCGGCCCGAGGGGAAGGAGAGGGAAGGGGACAGGCCGAGAAGGGAAATCGGCCCGGGACAAGGGAGGTAAAACAGACTTTTTCTGAGGGTTTGGATTTGGGAGGATTAGGGCTCGGATTTGAAATCCGATTTCGCGGTTTTCTCCGGGATTGAAGTGAGAGGGGAGACACGAGACCTTGGCACACAACAAGACTCAACCGAAGAGCAAATTTTCGCAATTAGGGTTTTTAGCAGATTAGTTTTCCCGCTAACGCCGCGACAAAACGGGCGTTACACACGCTCTGCATACGACTAGGCAAGCCAATTTGGACCTGCACTGGAGTTAAGCAGATCTCCTAGGCCGCCGTGGAAACGTAGAACCCGTCCTGTTGCGAGGCGGGTCTAAATTCTGCGCCAACAATAGGAAAGAAGGCAATGCTTTCTTTTTTTTTTCATTTTTGATCTGTAAATTGAGTTGTTAATGAATCCGCTTTATTCGCTGACTCTATTTCATTCGCTGACGTGTTTCCTTTTCGAGAAGCAGGAGTTCATTGCTCGTAGATTCTTTTGGGGTGCAAAACATGAAAGTAGTATAATTGTGGCCAGGAAAACATATTATAGCGTATTCTCTTCATCTATCTGAACAGGTCGTTATTTAGATTTATAGTATATACTATAGTATAGATTGAGTTTTTTTTGAACGGAGTATAGATTGAGTTTTTTTTAGAACAGAGAGAAGTAGTAAATATGAACTGATGATTGAGTTTTAAGCTGAAGAATACTACACTAACCTTTTAGCAATTGATTTATGTGAATATATGAATTGATTTGATTCCTGTGAACTATATGTGAGACATAAATACTGTGAAATGTGTGAATATGTGAATACTTGTGGTGAATATGTGAATATGTGAATACCTGTGAATCTGAGTTTCAGGAAATATATTCTGACGAATTGCATACAGAAATTATTTTTTTTGCCTCAAGACTATAGGTGCCGGTTCTTTAAAAGAACCAACACCTATATTGGACATCTAAGACGCTCTGGTAGGCTTATAGGTGCCGGTTCCTATTAACAACCGGCACCGGAACCGGCACCTATAAGGACGTATAGGTGCCGGTTGTTTATAGAAGCCGGCACCTTTCAAGACACATAGGTGCCGGTTGAAGAACCGGCACCAATGTCTTTGCTTATTGGTGTCGACCAATAGGTGTCGGGCCCGAAACCGACACCTATTAGCCGTTTCGAACCGACACTAATAGGTATTTCTGTAGCAGTGAAGCGTATCGCCGCTCTGATTCTTGACACCACTGGGGACTGATGCCGTGACGTTCATACAGCAGCATAACGTAGGGACGACGCCAGGCTTGCAGTAGTATTCTAATTTGTCTCCGCATATCTTCTTGCACCTCTCGCCAGTACACGTTAAATCTCCTAGGTCATTGCACGTTTCTCTAGCTGCAAAACGAAATTCAATTCAATCATCCATGATTCATGAGACACTACATGCAAATTAAAAGAGGGGAAAAAAAGCATCATGAACCCCCTCAAATTATACAGAGAAAACATATGCACTGTAGTTTGGATATTTAAAAAATGCAGAGTAAAGTTAATAGCTTGCTGCATACAAGTTAATGCATAGCAGGATGAGAAGGTGGAAGCTGCCATGATCAGAAGAAGCATGAAGAAAACCACAGAGATGGAGGACACCATCCTCCTAGCAACTGCCATTATTAAGAAGATAATCAAGTTCTTCTATATGTATGTATGATCTTCCACTCTTCAAGTTCACTGTGCTCATTGCCATGGCCCTCTGCTCATGTTTATATAGATGCACAACCAACTTAATCTTGGAGACGTATTGATGGATTCTTGCATCTATGCCCTCTCCTGCACAATTTATTGTTTTTGTTTCCATTTACATATTATTGTTGTAGTTTTAGATAGATCTGATATCCCAAATCTTTGCACAATTTATTTTTTTTCCATTTGCATATTATTGTTGTAGGCTTAGATAGATGTTCCAACATTAAATGACATTACTTCCATAAAAACATTAAATGGTTTTATTATATAATTTATTGTTGTCATATAATTTAAACATGTATTTATATATTGCAATAAATTTCTTTGGTGGATGTGCAGAACCTTCGAAACATTTGTACATGTACAAATACATGCATGTTGTCTTCCTAAATAAATAATGTCAAGTTGCCCTCAAGGTTTCATAAAACTGACAAAAACCATTTGGTTTTCACAAAATATTGAGGTTTCAAACCAGCTTGAGTTAACAGACCGCTTGGTTTTCACAAATTTTTGAGATTTCAAGCCAACTTGGGTTGACAAACCGCTCAGTAAACAGCCAAATTAAACTAAATTCCTTTTTTTTTGAAAAAAATATCTATAATTCACCCGTTTTCACAAAAACCAACAAAACCACTCCGGAGCAGTTGTCGATCAGCCACGGCTTTGGGAACCATTCCTCCATATTCTAGTGCATCATGGTCCCGTTCTTTTCTCGTTCTTTTCCCGCATTAAGTTTCAGATTATTATGACACGTTTTTCAAATCACAAAACTGTGCGTTTCGTGCGAAAATTTTCTATGTGAAAGTTGTTCTAAAATATCAAATAAATCTATTTTTCAAGTTTGTAATAATTAAAATTCAATTAATCATCCATTAATGTTATCTCGTTTTGCGTGAAACATTTAATTTTCATCTTTATCTTTATCTTAAGAAGATTCAAACACCACCTATGTGTGTTGGGCCTGTTGGTTAAATTAATCAAAGTCGTTAATCAGGTCCGATTCCAATTGCTGCCGTATATATAGCGTCTATTTGTTATAGTATTGGTCGGTTCATCTACATTATTGAGAGTTTCAGACTTTCAGTGTGTCCTCAATTCACACTATGTCAAAAATACAAGCATTCTGCCTGATGTCTTCGCCTGCTTTCTTCGTTTCTACGTTAACGAGAACAAGTGGTTATTCCGATGCTGAATTGCTGGTGATTCACACAAGAAATGTCACAAACGTGATTTCCTGCATTTGCAACAAGGCAAGAAAATGTTTCTCCTCTGTTTGTTTCGTCAGGTACAGTACGGTACACACAGTTATTCAGACTTTCATGCTCTTCTCTGCTGCCCCTTGTTTGCAACCATGGAGTAATAACCATATTCATAATATAAAAACATCATGAATGTTTATTCACTGAGATAGCATCAAACTAACAAATCGATCCATTACAAATTTGGATGAGAGATGATCAATTTAATTAATTACAAGCCTATCGCCGCTTTCATTCTCGACACTAATGGGAGATGATGCCGGGGCGTTCTTCATGCAGCAGCATGGCATCTCAGGCGGGCAGTATGTACGACGGTCTCTGCATATTTTCTTGCACTCTTTGCGATAGCGCTGTAATGTTTCTCGGTCCATCGATCGCTTCTTTAGCTGCAAATGCAACGCAATTGAAGCATCATGAGTCACTATTTGCAATTTTGCTCTTCATCATGAATCACTCAAATTAAACAATTCACACAGAGAAAACACACATGCAGTGTTAGGGGTAATCAATCAGTTTAAATGTTTGAAAAATGCTGGGTAGGATAGTTAGCTTGGGTTAGATGCTTACCTGCGTAGCAGGATGAGAAGGTGGAAGATATGATCAAAAGAAGCACGAAAATTGGCGCGATGGAGTAGGCCATCCTCTTGGAAGCTGCCATTTTAGGAGATGAATGAAGAAGGTTCCGAGCTCTTCTTTGTGCCTTCTTCTGTTTCGCAATGCTCATTGTTGCGCCCCTTTGCTCATGTTTATATAGAGGCACAGAACAACCAAATCTTACGTAGATGTGTTCTTGCATTTATGCCTTCACAAATCTCTAGTGCACAATTAATTGCTTTTCCATGTGTAAGGTTTTTTGCTGTCATTTTATATGTTCCAGCATTAAATGCCCCTTATATCTTTGTACAATTAATTGTTGTCATTTTGTTTTGGATATACACGAATTTATATATGACAATAAATTACCTCTTCAGATGTGCAAAATTTTGAAAAATAAAGTTTAGCTGGGCCAACAAGCGTGGTTGGTCCTGTTAGGCCTGCAAAAGTCCTCTACGCATTGGGCTGCAAGGGAATATATAGCGTTGTCAATGCATTATGTAGGCATGATCACACAATTTAGTAGGGTCAGATCTACTCATGCGTGATGTGTCTTAAATTAGAGTGATTTTACGGTCCCCGAGAAGGTATCGAGAGGTATAAAATTTGGTACCTCTCGATACCTCCGGTATTATAAGGTATCAAATTTACACTAAAATATTGATATCTCTCGGTACCTTTCTTAAATTAACGACCGGTTCATGGCTACTCGCACACAAAAAGAGTATGCATGCTTCATGCTTCCCCCAATGTTTTGGTATAAATAGGTCAGGGAATGTAAGGTAGCTATGTTATGTTAATTAAGAAATGCACGCTCTGCCTTTAGCAGTTTTATGTGATAAATGGGACGTCTTGCGTGGCGAGAGATTGGTGTGAAACAAACGAGGATTTTTATAGTGCTTGGAAGGTACTACCCGTCAACCCGTCAAAGTATCACGTATCAACCGTTGATTTGTTAAAGGGTAACTTAGGGATAAAAAATAGTAACATAAGAATAGGATCTGACACTCATAATTATATTCCAAGTTACAACAACTCTTCCTGGTTGTTTACAGCCAGCACAGTTTCTCGCCTAGCTATTAGATGCTCGCACGAGCTAGTTCAATAATTGCTAAATACCATGAAAATCAATTATTCAGTGTTATATATGTGTTTTAATAAGTTGTATAGCATTGAGGTACAATTACATAGCACTTTGCAAATTTATTCTAGTAAGTTGCAAATTTATTCTAGTAAGTCATGTACTATATATACCCACTACTACAGAAATACCTATCGGTGTCGGTTCGAAACGTCTAATAGGTGTCGGTTTCGGACCCGACACCTATTGGTCGGCACTAATAACCAAAGACATTGGTGCCGGTTCTTCAACCGGCACCTATGTGTTTTGAAAGGTGCCGGTTCCTATTAACAACCGACACCTATATGTTCTTATAGGTGTCGGTTGTTAATAGGAACCAACACCTATAAGCCTAGCAGAGCGTCTTAGATGTGCAATATAGGTGTCGGTTCTTGACAAGAACCGGCACCTATAGTCTTGAGGCAAAAAAAATAATTTCTGTGTTTTTTGAAGTATTAACCACCAATAGCAATCATTAATTTATAATTAATTAGTATTTGACTTATAATGAGAGGAAAGAAATGGAAGAATATTTGACTTATGGAACTCCAATCATGCTTGGCCCCTCTTAAGCTAAATCTATTGAAACTCTAATTAAGTGTCATGTTTGCATGACACACTTTTCAACTTATCCTGCTAGTTAATTCTTGTTAGCACTACTGTCTCTATCACAGACAACTCTGGATTTTGATGTCAAGAAACTCCAAACTCTAGAGCCCATCAATCTCTCCGATTGATTAGTACTCCACTGCTCCTCTACACCATGTCATTTTCAGAGCCTACATTTCCTCCTAACAGCAAGCATCTGGATTAGGATATGGATATATATCCTCTAATTCCACAATGCACCGACTGTTTTACCGTCCTTTTAGTCACATCCTTAACCTTAAACTTCAGAAAATGGCATGTTGAAATGTTGGCAAGATTCAGAAGCAAAAACTGCACAGATCCTGGATCAGCCAAATTCATGAAAAGACTAACGTCAATTTTGACAGAGTAATCGAATAGTTGGATGAACAGAGGAAGATCACAGTACAAAATATCTTGTAAACTGTCAATGTGAAGCCCTGAAATTATCTGGAGAGGTAGAATTTTTCTCCTGATCTACCTGTACAAATATATAATTGGACATGTGACAGGCTCCTGAATCTAAGGTCTTCATGTCTCTATAAACCTCTGTGAGCTACTGAAATAAATACTACACTCCATTTACTACTACCACTACATCACATCAACCTTGTACAAACTAGAAGAATATCACCTCATGACACTTGTCCATGACAAAAATTGTATACTTTATAAACTGTTGTTTTTTTTCCAGTTCTGTTTGGAATTTTTATAGAATCTTATGTGTTGTTGAGTGGCATGAAGAAGAAAGCATTGTGGCACCTATAGTCTTGGCGATAATAACATTGACGACGAGTACCTATTTTGTAAAAAAATATCTCAAAAAGATTCACATAAGTCCTACTCCTCTATACTCCTATATATGTGTTTTGTGAAGTATTAACCACCAAAAGCAATCATTAATTTATAATTAATTAGTCTCGCAAGGCCTAACATATAAAACCCAAAGCTCGAGTAGAGAACATAGGAGATATTGCTGGGACTCAGCGTGTCAGTCAACTTCAGCCTGAGACGTGCCCGTCAAACCACACGAAGGCGGCGACCAGATGTGTTACACATCTCATGAGACTTGACAAAAATTCACTTGAGCTCTACAACATCTCAAATGCTCTAAATTAATTAGTCTCGCAAGGCCTAACATATAAAACCCAAAGCTCGAGTAGAGAACATAGGAGATATTGCTGGGACTCAGCGTGCCAGTCAACTTCAGCCTGAGACGTGCCCGTCAAACCACACGAAGGCGGCGACCAGATGTGTTACACATCTCAGGAGACTTGACAAAAAATCGCTTGAGCTCTACAACATCTCAAATGCTCTAAACTCGTACTCCTATGAAAATTTTAGTTACACATGCTCACCTGTGGATTCCAGGGACAACAACGACGATACCGGCCTCATCCATGCTACACCTAGTCCAGGAGATCACCTGTTACTTTGAGAGATAAAAATATTAGCTAGAGAAACTTAACACATGACACATGAGTAGATAAGTGTTCAAGAAAACAAATAGATAAACATTAACAAAATAGATACACTTAATTCATGTTCGAGACATCAATCGAAATAACCAATCTACAAGATACCTAGAAAGCTACATTCTGCTCACTAATTCTAAGTCTGCTTATCCTTTGTCGTTGAACGACTGTCTACAGTGTCACTAGGGCCACCAGCCTCAATGAAACCCAGTAGCCCATCTGGAGCTCTTGAAATGTGATATGCGCCATTCGACGAGATGACATGTTGGAAGATGAATCCACAGAGTTGTTCAGCGAGGGCAAAGCAAACATGTGGCAGCAATTTACTCGTCGGAAGCTTTAATTTCTGCAAATGGAAGGATAGAAGATGTGAAAACGTACTATGTGTTTAGAAATGTGTATTTACGTCTAAACAAAATTGGCGAACCTCAGAATCCGTAATGTTCCAGTTGTTGTCGTCCATGAAAAGCCACATAAATTTCATCACGTAGAACCCACATGTGCTCGTGCCCTGATCCTGGCGTGAGCACCAGGGGTGGCAGCAAACCCGGAATGTATTTGCACATGGAGCGTGTCGAACACACTTCTTCTTATACTTCAGAAGTGCCTTATTTAGGATGTCAATGACAGATTGAAAAACTTCTCGCGGTTTTCTCAAACCATCCATGACGACAATCTTGGAATCGTTTAAATGGATCGCAAGAAGGATCCAGTGAGGTGGCCTACATACAAAGGGAGAGAGCAATTAATATCTTTATGTACTAATGCGAGGTACAACGATAAATGCCACACTTACCTAAAGTGGTAGGGCAAAAGGATCGTATTCATGTCCTGAAGCTTGACAAAGGAGTTGTACAGGTAGTCCAGCACCATTTTCTTGGACTGCGGGCCTTCATGAATCCTAGTGGAATTGACAACCGCTGGATCGAGGAATCCTACTTTGTTATGGGTTGCTCTACATTCAAGCGTCCCCATTCTGCATAAAAAATCAAGTTAGACATCAACGAGGATATCGGCTTAAAAAAACTAGCGAGGGGTGAAGTATGCTTACAATGCCCATAACTGAAGTAGCGATACGTCTAGCTCTCTCAGATTGTATAGTTGAAATAGTTCTTCAAATGGGACCCAAATTATACCATCCTCGTGATGAAAGTCCTCGTCCCTGTAAAAAACGGCGAACGTCTCCTTACCTTCCTTTGCCATCTGTAAGTACCACTCTTCCATCCTTCTCATCTGAGTACAATTGGCAACGACATTGCGATATTCATCGGTAGTCAAGGGATCACCGAACTTGAACTTAGCTGCCAACGGGGCCATCGCAATATTGTCCACATCAGACAAACTCTTCAGCCCTGCACCTTGTAAAAATTCTTGCTCAATCTTCTTGGCCTTATCTTTCGCGAACTCTTCCTTCGAAAATGCTTGTAATTTTTTTTTCCTGACCGTGCGTTGGAAGTCTGAAATAGGTTTCTTCGGGGCTGGTGGCCTTGCCATGCGAAGGAAGTGGTCCTGTACTGCAACTGGCACTTTCGGATTTGTCGGCTCCTTTGTTTTGTCCATTTTACGTCTAGGTTCGGATGATATGCTCTCACCCATCTCATTTTTTTCATTCAAGCAAGGCTCCGACATATTAGGAAATAAGGCCTTCTTGGTCTTCTTCATAGATGGTGGTTCAGACATTTCTGAAGTTTTAATCAGGCGCCGCCTCTTTTTTGGCTGGTCTAAAGAAGATAAGCTCTGATGTGCTGCCTTTGGAGGAGATTGTTGTGCCGGTTGAGGAGACGGGCTCTTACGTGGCGACGGTGGTGGAGTTGGCATCCTTCGGGGGGAGACAGCAAGTCCTTCAGAGCTAGACCCACCATCGCTTGGCTCGTCATCACCATCTCCTGAAGGAAAGACAATGAAACGTTTGCGCCACAGTATAATGTTGTGGACAGCTTCTCCAAGGGTGTTCACCCCCTCCTCTGGAGCAAACTCAAGCTGAAAAGCCCTGTATCTACGCGACACGTCCTCCACTTCAACCCTTGAATAGCCAGATGGTATCGGTTTACCGTGTATGCTTCCCCCCTCCACTACAGGATGTGCCATACCACGTGCCACCTCTATAGTGAGGTTTTGAACTGGCACATGCAGCCTACATGCAGTACGTACAGTGATGGCGTCCACAGGGTGACGAGCCATGTCCGGTTCTTGAGGAACCTCAGTTGAAGCGCAACTGCTTTTCCTTCCAGCTGGACTGGTTACACGGCCAGCATCAGCATCACCCCCATCCTGCCTTTCGAGGCCCGCCGCCATTAGCAGTGCCTCCATCCTCACCATTCGTTCCTTCAGTTGCCTTATCTCTTCTGACTGGTCCATGGAATTTCTATAACTTCGAGACCGGTACCTATGTCTGTCTTCAGGAAAACCTTCCCTCCATGGCACTAGGCCTACTCCTCTTGTGCGTCCCGGATGCTCAGCGTTCTGCAAAGCAAGTGTCAGCTCATCTTTCTCCCGGTTCGGAACAAAAGTACCCTCCGAAGACTTCTGATGGGCATCATGGAGCCTTCGTGACAGTTCTTGCGATTGGGGACCCTTGTGTACCAACTCGCCTGTATCCGAGAGTGTTGCCCCTCGGGCATATTGGTAATTCTTGCCTCGTTGGCACCAGTCCTTTGTCTCGAACTCGATTCCCTTTTCCAACAGCTCATCTTCCCTCGCTTGCCATTTGTCTACGTTCTGAGCATATCCGCTACGGCCGAGACGATGAGGGTACAGGTTTTTGGCCGCATTGGCCTGGTTCCTTTCGCTAACCTCCTTTGCCTGATCTGACGTTCTGTACGCCACAAAGTCATCCCAGAAAAGGCGACACCTTTGATAATTGGGATCTTCAAAATTGGGTGTCAGCCCCCGCTTCACAAACTTTTTGGTAAGGTCTGCCTTGAACTTCCTGAAGCTGATGCTCATCCTCTCAAGGGCCCTCCGCTTTGCGACTTGTTCTGAACCTGTGGGGAACTGGAATGTCCGCTTCAACTTGTCCCACGCAAGGTCCTTGTCTCTGTCTGGTACCTTCCAGTCCAATTGATCTGGATCACTGGTCTTCCAGTATCGGTACTTTATAGGGATGTCATCCTTCACGATGGCGCCTATAGCATTGGAATATGGGGTGAGTACTGATGCGGGAGCTACAGGGTTCCCATCTGGATCTAGCGCTGTGATAGTGTAAAGGCCCGAGGGCATCCTGGTTGGACCTCTACTCCTTCTTGACGATGAAGTGGCAGTGTCCCCAGAGTTCACAGTGGCGGAAGGATTAACCTCCTTCAAAGAACGATATAAATTAGTCAGCTCTCGTATGGGCGAACGGTATAAATTAACCTAATTTAAAATTTTGTTTGTTTCAGCTGGGCGAATTTACCTCCATGTTATCGTGATTATCACCGGGCTGGTTTATGTTTAGAAAGACACTTGGGCTAACATTACCACCATCGCTTTGTCCAGAATTTGCAGGCCTATTATTATCTTGTTCCCGTGACATTTTCTAAATAAAAACTAAAGGAGGTTAAGGAGGTTAAGGCAGGCCTATTGTCAAGATACATGTAGAATGAGTAAAAGCAAAAAGGAAGCTGAAGGGGGGATTGCAGATACACAAGGTAATTTTGCATCTCTATAAACAAATAGACAAATATCTCTATAAAAAAACTGTTAATTTTGCATGCAGCATGAAGAGAAAAATGTGAACACATAGTACAAATAGGACCATGAAATCCTAAGCACATAGCACAACTTATTTAAGCTAGAAAGTAAATACCCCTACTAAGAGTTAAAAGAAAGAAACACTTTTCAAAGGGTCGAGGGGCCGGCGGAGCAGATAGCACTTACATTCTTGAGTTCTGGAATAAAAAGCAAGGGGCACTTAGGAGTTTCTTAAAAGGGTGGAGTAGGAACCTAAACAAAGACGGTCAAAAAGAGAAAGAGAGGTTGAAAGAACAACTGAGTGCCATTGACAATCAATCTGAAATAAGAGAGTTGACTTCTGAAGAATGGAATGAAAGATAGGAAAAAGAGGCAGCTATGGAACATATTTATGAGAAGACTGCTGCGCCGAATAACAACTCTCTGCGTGGATTTGATGTTATAGACAACATCAAGGCACAGATTGAGGGGATCTGCCCGCAGGTGGTGTCATGTGCTGACATCCTTGCTGTGGCAGCACACGACTCTGTTGTTGTGGTAAGGGGAGAAAATACAAAGGATATCAAACTAAGAGTTAGTTCTTTGTCTATCTGAAATGGTTAACAGGAACTCCTGACATCAATAGATTAGCAACTGAAATGAACGGAACATAACTCTTTATGTACAGCTATG